>CM023489.1:23087949-23216973 GCA_013339685.2 Hyalomma asiaticum
GGACTGGAGGGCTCCGGAAATTTTGACCACCTGGGGTTCATTAATGCGCACCGACATTGCACAGCCCTCGGATCAGCAGCCGAGTACCGTAGCCACTAGACCACAGTGGCGGGGCTAGTTGGTGGTCGAAATGGGCGGATGGCCGGCACCAACTGAGTAATGTTGTATTGCATCAACAACGACGCGAAGTAATGAAGGACCGATGACTACCTCGTGTGGGCACACAGCAATTTTGTTCCATGCAGGAGCGTTCCGATTAACACGAATTGAACCGTACGGCCCATTGGCCAGCGGCGTTGCGTGCGGGTCACTCGAACTGGACGTTCACGTACAGCGCCCTGTTGGCGATGTAGCCGTGTTCGTCGATGTCTTTCCACCTTAGCGCCTCCGTCCAGGAACCACAGTTAGGAACCATGGGAGCCGGTTTCTTCGCAGCGTCGTGATGGTCCACGCTTACCGGCAGGTTGATGTCCTTCTCCACGTACCTGGGATGCGCGACTGTCAGGGTGACCTTCTTACGGAACGGCCAGTCTACGTGGTCGTCCCACTCTCCGTGACGCAAGATGAAGGCGAAGCACGCGCGCACTTCGTTCTCCTCGTTCTTGAACTCGCAGGCAAGCTTGAACGTGTAACCGGCCATAGTAACAGCTTCGGTGAGCATGCGCTGTTGTACGTCGCCTTGCTTCAGCACGCTGCATCCACTGTAGACGTCGACGAACTTGCACGTTGCGATGTAGACGCCCGGCTTGAGGGCGGCTCGGTACGGTCCAGGAGCGATCGGTGCCTTATTTATAGATTCTGCAACTGCGTCCTGCCGGTCACCTTGGGCTCCATACATGACGTCGGCTGCTTGCGAGATATTGCTTTGGAGCCACGCGATTCGGTCTATCAAAGTGTTGGCGCCGTTGACGACAGCTTCGCGGCTAGTGATCTCGCTCGAAATCTGGTGCCGTAGTGCCTCGAGCTCGTTTCTGATAGCGACGATATTCTCAGCCACTGTTGTCGCTGCCGAGTCGTTCGTGGTTGCAGTGTAAAACTCGCCCCGACAATGTCTGTAGTGACTCACCGCATCGTCGCGAGCGACCAGTCGGTGGCACTTGCCGCATACAGCCTCGCTCTTTCCACACTGGGCAACGTGGTGGCTGAGGTCGCAGAGCTTCGCAGAGAATCCGCATTTCTGACCGCCGACGATGCAGAGGACGCGGTGCTGCTCCAGGTCCGTCTGCCTGAAGACCATCACGACGAGGTCGGCTTCGGCGAACTTACTTCCGTCGACGGGGCAGCCGTCTTGTCCGGTGACCTGTCTCCTACAGAGTTGGCACAACACGTGGCCGCAGGGCAGCTTGATAGATCGGCACGGCACCACGCCACAGACGCTGCAGATGCGAGCCGAGTCCATCGGTTCGATGAAGGCGACGTTTCGCTGTTCGAGGAAGTCGCTGAAGCCGGTCAGCGTGTATTCCCACGTCGCCATTCTCTCGAGTCCTGCCCTCGATCGTCTCCGAAATGGAGGCTCTGCCTTGCTGGCGGGGGACTGCGTTCTGCACACGAGGAGGTCGTGGTTCGGCGATGCAAGCGCGTGGTCGACGTGCCGATGATCGTGGGCTACCATCCGCCGTGCGAGCTTCCGTTACCATCATTCTAGTTCACTATACTACTGTGATGATGATTGTGGTTCGGTTAGGAAAGGACGCTAATTTCTGCAGCCCATCTAGGGAGCACGGCTAAGCTTCCGTGGGGGGTAGTGGAAAGGGAGTGAAAGAGGTAGAGAGGAGAGGAAAGCCGTGGTGGAGGGCTCCGGAAATTTAGACCACCTGGGGTTCTTTAACGTGCACCAAGGAGGTCTAAACGAAAATGTTTAATTTTAAACTTCCTTGACGTGCACTGACAACGCACAGCACACGGGCCTCTGGCATTTTCGCCGCCATCGAAAATGCGACCGCCGCGGCCGGGATCAAACCCGCGTTTTTTTTGGGTGGCAGCCGAGTACCGTAACCACTACACCATCGCGGCGGACATTATACTACTGTGTGTAGTGAAATAAGATATGGATGCGGCGCAAGGTATCTGATGATTACTTTGAGGATGATGATGATATAGGAAACGTTGCGAGGAGCTACAAAGAATGCAGATATTTAAGAGCGGAACTACCTTAAGCCAACCATCGGTCGGTAAACCGGGAACAGATATCATTATAAAAAGCGCAGGCGCACTTCCTTCTCTTTCGCTGGAAGTGCGCGTGCAAGGGCCATGGATAATCGGGGCACAACTATTTACGATAATAAAAATAAGCCGCCCCGGAACACAGCTGCTCAAATTTTGCCGCATTGTGAAACGCCACCGAGAAGGCACGAAGGTTGACGCTCTTGGTAGAGCGGCGGCGCCTGTGCGAGCAGCCTCCTAGAGTTACTGTACATGTCCTACTTGGGGAACGTAGGGAGCATATACAGTAACTCCTGTAGGGAGCATATACAGTAACTTGAGTGCCTTGATGTCCTCCTTGAGGCGGGCGAGGGGGACATTGAGTGCTCTACAGCCTCGAGTTCGCCGTTCGCGAAAGCGTCCGCCGCTGTGTTGTTGTGGTTATGTCTGCTGCAACCCATAAGCATGGTTTCGATCGCGGCAGTGGCGGTCGCATTTTTGATGGAGGCGAAAATGCCAGAGGCCCGTGTACTGTGCGTTGTCAGTGCACTTTAAAGAACTCCAGGTGGTCGAAATTTCCGGAGCCCTTCACTACGGCCTTTCTCTCCTTTATGAATCTTTCAGTCCCTTTTCCTCTTTTTACTTCACGGACGCTTAGCAATGCCCCCGACATGGGTTGTAGAAATTAGCGTCCTTTCCATAACGGAACCACAATCAACCGTAGACGCGTACGCTGCCGTATTCAGTGCGAATTTTAGATGCGAAGCAGCTCGTGGTCGGGGCTATGTCACTCCCTCCGTCCATCCCACGGAGGAAGTGGTCCATCCACAGTGTGGCGTCCGCACTCGCACTGCGCATGCGCATCCTCCTCCCCTCCTCTCCTTGTCTCATCTCCTCTCCGAACGGCGCGCGTTGACTATGGAAACGCTCTTCGATGAACGCTTTACCATCTCGCAAGGAACGAAAACGCGCCCTCTCCCGCGAGAGGCAACGCTGACGCAGGCAGCGTCTGCTAGCGTCAAACCAACGCCTTGGTCAAACCGATGCAAACGCGGTGTGCACCCCCCCGTGCTGCTTCGCATCGCCTCATGGTCCCCTTTAGCGGGAGATGGTACAATTTTGTTTCGAGATGCACATTCTGAATGATCGTATCAGCGACATTAAACGACAACCGAAAATACCAAACATGTATGTGGATGCGCAACGTATGAAATGAGCCATTTATTTTACGTACTGTTCCTAATAGCAGCATTGCTTTAATGTTCGCAGACTCGCTGAAGATGGGCGGGTCACCGGGGTCGAGGTGGCTATCACTGTGGGACCAACTCGCCATGGTAGCATCGCTTGCAGGCACCACAACTCCTTTTCGCGAAATTATGTCCAGGCAACAAAATATTTTGCAACACACCACCGTCTTCGATTCGCTCTCTTCGATGAATTCACACCAGCCGACGAAAACTCGCTCATGCTCGCTTACGCGCTTGGAAATGTTTGCTTATATGGCAATTTTTATATAACGCTAAAAGGAAGGTTGCGACAGCAAGGTTTATCGTAAAGAAGATTTGTTGATGTTTGCTCCTTAAAAGCTTTCGGAAACATTGGTCAGTTAATGACATTTATCTCTAGCGAAGGTTAGAGGTCCGAATAAGTTAGCTAGCGCGTGGTTCAATCTTACGTTTGGCTGCAACGACGTTGGAGCGAATGTACATTTATTCTCGGTAGCGTGAACTTTCTGCTTCGTCGTGGCAGTAAGGACAGCTCCACCGTGCTCTCCCACCGTATAGAGTATTCTAAATCGTTCCCTTCTTGTTGCAGAAACACAGCTGCTTACTCCTTCTAGTGCACCTTCTCTAAACGCTGCAAACGGATCGTAGTAGTTCGGTTATAGAATGGAAGATATTAAATGCGGAGCATTTCTTAGTCACACGATGTCCCGCCTTCGGCGTCGGCGCCGGCGGCGCCGTCAGCACCCCCACTTCGCATACTCGGCTCGTCTCGTGCCGGCCCAGGAAGACACCCGCAAAACTGCCGCTCCAGGCGGGCGTTCAGCAAGCCGAGCATGCGCAGTGGGGGTGCAAACCTCTCCCCCGTGCTCCTCTCCCTCGAACGCGGGCGGTGTGTAAATAAGCGGCGGAGCGCGCGTTCGGAATTCAGTCAAGGGCGTTTTTGGGGACCTCTCCCCCGTACTCCTCTCCCTCGAACGCGGGCGGTGCGTAAATAAGCGGCGGAGCGCGCGTTCGGAATTCAATCCATCACTCGGGCAGCGCGACGCTTCTGCGAAACGGCAACGCTGAGCTGCGGATTCCGAACTTCGTGCACGAGAAGCGGCGGCGAAACGTGAGCAGCGAGCTTTAAGACCCCAGGTACGTGAGCGAGAAGCGGCGTGCAAACGTCGTCAACGAGACGCGGCTCCGGACGCTGCTCGTGGACGCAAGCGCCTTCATTCAATAAATAAGTATAATAAAGACGAAATAACAATTAACCATTCCCAAACCATACCCAATTACGCAACATTCACGCGATACCCCCACCACTCTGCGACGCATTTACTCGAGTTGCTCCCGTGGGAAGATGCGGGCGGCATTTTTTTCTGCAGCTTTTGTCGGCAGGACGCTTCGCAGCCGTGGATGAAAGAGTGGAAACGACGGCAACACTGTAGCGGAGGGAATGAAGGGATAGAAAGGAGAGGGCGGCTGTTGTGTGAGGGTCGGGAAATTTCAAACAAGCCCGAGGTCCTTTAACGTGCACTTATGGCGCACAAAAAACGTTGCTCTATCATCTCCGTGTTCATTGAAAATAATTATAATAATTCATGACGTTTTTACATGCGGAAACCACTACATGCTTATGATGCACGCCGTTTAGTGGAGGGCTCCGGGAATTTTGACTACCTGAGGTTCTTGAACGTGCAGTGACAAAGCACAGTATACGGGCCTTCGGCATTTCCTCATCCACATAGAAATTTGAGGTGTTTCTAACAAACGAAAACCGCTTTTATCCCACTTCCCGCGTACGTGGTAGGTCGGCTGGCGGAAGCCCGATCACGTGCTTCACGCGTGAACATGCTAGAGCGCTCAATAGGGCAAGCGATAATGGTAGGAAGGCATAACTGGATTAAAAAAAAAGTTACACCATCTCCCGCTAAAGGGGACCATGAGGCGATGCGATGCAGCACGGGAGGTGCACACCACGTTTGCATCGGTTTGACGCTAGCAGACGTTGCCTGCGTCAGCTGGTAAAGCGTTCATCGAAGAAAGAGCGTTTCCATAGTCAACGCGCCGTTCGGAGAGGAGAGGAGGAATGCCGAGAGGAGAGGAGATGAGACAAGGAGAGGAGGGGCAGGAGGATGCGCAGTGCGGGTGTGGAGGCCGCACGGCGGATGGAGGGAGAGAGTGACAGAGCCCCCCGCCCCCTTGACCATAAGTTGCTTGGCATCTCAAAATTTAGTTAACGCGCACGCTACGAATCCTTATGGTTCAACAACGCAGAAGTGAAATCTCCCACCGGCACTTCATTGCAAGTCGAGATCCAGTGCCCATATATATATATATATATATATATATATATATATATATATATATATATATATATATATATATATATATATATATATATATATATATATATATATATATATAGATAGATAGATAGATAGATAGATAGACTGATATGGGTGGCCGGTGAACGCTTATCCAGCGCGGGCAGTCGGTATTTTTCAAGGAGGATCCTCCTTGGTATTTTTCAATCAAGAAACTCGCTAGAAGACGCTGCCTGCGCCAACGTTGTCTCTCGCGGGTGAGGGCGCGTTCTCCTTATTTGCAAGCTGGTACAGCGTTCATCGAAGAAAGAGCGTTTCCATAGTCAACGAGCGCCTTTCGCTCTCTCTCTCACAAGACAGCAGATGGAAGAGTGAGAGAGCTCGCGCGTCTGGAGGCACGCGCCGAAGGCGAGCGCGAGCCTCCCGGCGTTGCATGGTATTGTGAGTGGTGTACGTTACACGATACGACGGTACGTGACAACCGAACCACAGCTTAAGGAACTTCGCCCCTAAAAAGGACCAACACGATGCCTATGAACAACACATTGTCGCACGTGCTGCAACGTCTACTTACTGTTGTCAAAACAGACGTCTGCGCACTAACCTGAGTGTCGACGTTACACCTTACCGTGAGTTGTACCCTTCACCCGCAACACTGGTCCAGTCATGCCAAGGGCGAAGGCCTTGTTATGGGTACACTACTAATATTGTAGAAAGACTGATCCCACTCCTAACACTTTGGCCACGTACTACACAATTCGGAATAGGCAATTTGCTCGCTGTATTGTCCGTGTGACATAGATTCAGACAACGCAGGGAATCACCTGCTTTGCTTCCGATATAGAGTATGTTAGCATTTTTATTGTCAGCGTAAAAGTTCAGCACGATTTAACTAATAGAAAAAGCGCAATAATCAAATGGTATTTAAAACAACCCTAGGAATTTTGTTTTGCAGCAAGTATTTGGGAATATTTGTTCAAATATGGCCTGTACGCCCTGCGCACAACTGCAGTTCGAGTAGTATAGCGAGAACAGTGCTGTCAGAGCATGCTTGGCTGCAATGGGAGCAATATAATTGCGGGAGTTGCTGGTGGCGTATCGCATTGACGAATATAGCGCTGTGGAATTTTAATGTATCGGAGGAACGACTCCAGTGTAAACTTCTCGCCAAGTAGGTTACAAATTTCCAAAAACCACGTTATTCAACCCCTCTTCCACCGCAACACCTGATATAGATTAACACTCTAAATAAATGGTATGTGGTGTACTGGTTATTATGGTACTCGGCTGCCACCCGAAAAAATTACAGCATACCCACGGAGTGGATGATGAGTGGGCGAAGCTCGGGAGGTTCATCGTAGATCGTGCCGAGTTCCGGATTAATTTAGTTAACGCGCACGCTACGAATCCGTATGGTTCAACTATGCACAAGTGAAATCCCCCACCGGCACTTCATTGCAAGTCAAGATCCAGTGCCTATATATATATATATATATATATATATATATATATATATATATATATATATATATATATATATATATATATATATATATATATATATATATGGGTGGCCGGTGAACGGTTCTCCAGCGCGAGCAGTCGGTATTTCTCAATCAAGAAATTCGTTAGGAGACGCTGCTTGCGCCAACGTTGTCTCTCGCGGGTGAGGACGCGTTCTCTTTCTTTGCGAGCTGGTAGAACGTTCATCTAGGAAAGCGTTTCCATAGTCAACGCGCGCCTTTCGCTCTCTCTCTCACAAGACAGCAGATGGAAGAGTGAGAGAGAGAGAGGCACGCGCCGAGGGCGAGCGCGTGCCTCCCGGCACGCCGGTTACGCCTGACGCAGGACAAGGTTAGACTAAGAGGAGCTTCGCCCCTACAAGGTTCATGTTTGCTATCCTCAGAGAGCATGAAAAGACCCATTGGGTCGTTCTTGTTCAAGGAGGTTGTTCTTGTTTATCTGTCACGTCATTGCAAGGTTCTGTTTCGGAGAAAACGTGGAGAGCTTGGATTACAGCGCACTGTCGTTGTTTTGTGGGGTTTAAAGTCCAAAAATCAGTTCTGGTTACGAGAGACGCCGTAGTGGAGGGTTTCCGAAATTTCGACCACCTGGGGTTCGTTAACGTGCACTGACATCGCGCAGCACACGGGCCTCAACATTTCGCCTCCATCGAAATGCAGCCGCCGCAGCTGGGATTCGATCCCGCGACCCTCGGATCAGCAGCCGAGTACCATAGCCACTAGACCACCGTGGCGGGGCTACAGCGCACTGTACGATGTGTTTAGAATAAATGGTATAAACGACTGAGGGCACATGGTAGTCTACTGTGGGAGAGCTTCGTCTGCCCAAGAAACCCAGCACATGTGACCTTTCATATGTTTAGAGCGAAATGTGAACGATTTAGGGCACATCTTACTCCGCTGTGGCAGAGCTCTTCGTGTCAAAAGAACACTGCCAACTAGTTCTTAGAACAAATTGTACATGGTTGGGAGGTCAAAGAGCGGTCCTCAAGAAGCATAGCACATGTGGCCTTTGTTTGTATGGTTAGAACAAATAGTAAACGGCGTAGTGCACGGTACTCGACAATGGGAGAGCTCCGTATAGCTGTCCCAGTAAGAACCCGACTACGAAAAAAGGTACCTGGCCTCGTAATCGCGACGGTCGCCTTTGGAGCCGGAATGTACGCGAATGCTGCGAGTTATACCTACCGCATGAGTACCGGATTCCGCCCAAGGAATCTGCGTTGCGATTTAAGGAACATCACTGTAAGCTTTCGCACAAAAATGCAAAGGCCGAACTCCTTGAAGCGGACTTTACTGCGACATTTTTGCTTTTAGCCTAATCCTAAACAACAGCAAGAAAAAAAAAGGGTATGAAGGCTAACTCATGCCCCCCTTATACGACCATTGTTGCGTTAGTGTATCAGTAGAGCATCCAGCTACTTTCGTTGCGTCCCGGATGAACGTGGGTTGGAGTGGTGCTTTTATTGCGATAGCAATTATATGGACAGTCTCGGCTGGTTTTTGGCGTCCCCGTAGCCGCCGTCATGAACCGTATACGTATAAGTATGTTGTATATATATATATATATCTGTAATATAACATATATATATAGTATGCTATATATATATATTTATATGTTGTATATATAAATCTAAAACAAAAATAATTCAGATAAATGCTTCCGAAGCGCGGAATCGAACCAGGGACCCCTCGGTCCGCACCGCGTGTCGCTAACCGCTACGCCACTAAGAGGAGATACTTGACGGAGCTAACGGCGAGCCTTATATACACACGCTTTACCGCTGGCAGGACTCAGAGACGCCAGGCGCTTATAAGCGTTTCTCCATTACCGGCGAGATGGCGCGAGGAGCGCAACGGCCGCATTTGCAACAGGAGCGCTGTTCAAACTGAGAGTATCCATTGTGACAGCTTATTCGCGCTCGTTCGGTGTATATCTGTGCGTTCCTTTCGTGCGTTCGTTTCGCGTGTGCTTAACTTGATAGTTCGCGCTCATCTTCTGTTTGTTCATTGAGCGGCCTCCTTTGAGCACGAGGGACGCTCTGGAAATTTCAAGGCCTCCACGCTCTTCGCGTTGCGGTCCCCTTTGTTGCTATCGCCTTCATTGCTCCGCCCTTGCGGCGAAACTGTGACTTTTTTCGTTAAGGTGCCGCCGTTTGCGGACGCTCCTTCTTTACAAGAGGTTTGTGCATGGCTCTGGCGCGTGCACTTCAGTGTCTCCGGAGTAGTGTGACTAGTTGGAGGACTTTCGCTTGTGTACAACTGTCGAAGACCCCTGCGTTGTGTCGAGGTGCCGCTGGTTTTAGGGGCGAAGCTCCTTATGCCGTGGGTCTGTCCATCCTCCGTTTGTAGTAGCCACCTCTAGTTCGTGAAGTGCTCACTAGATGGCGTGATGGCGCTGCGGTGCTCGCTTCATTCAGATGTATGGGAAGGCGTATTATGAGAGTCTGTCTGTCTGTCTGCCCCTCCGTCCGTCCGTCCGAGCGCTGCGGTGCTGCTTAGCTAGTACGTGAATTGATCAACAGATGGCGCGGAGGCGCTCGCTGCGTGCGAAATTCAGTATTCAGTATTCAGGATTAAAGCGAAATTCAGTAAAGAAGAAGAAAAATGCACATGCTGTGAGGAAGATAGGGAAACGACAGAGCATGTTCTGATTGAATGCGGAAATATCCACCCAGGTGTACGTTTGGGCACCACCCTACATGAAGCCTTGGGTTTTAGGGCGAACAACGGGAAGCTGAACATAGCCGCGATTGAAATAAGTAAGAGACGGTTAGAATACTGGTGGCAGAAAACTAGAGAGAACGGACAAAAATAATTATAGGGAAAAATATGGAATTTCTGCCATAAGGGGCAGGGAACTGGGATATGAAATTCCGTTTTTGATATGGCATGATCGATTTGATTGAAGTAAATTTAAAAGGCATGAGGAAAATTAAAAGAGGAAAAAAAAGTTCTTAAATCTTCTTACGAGCCTGGTGGCGCACATGTCACCGCCCCGTTACAAAGGGGAAGCTCATAGCATCCATCCATCCATCCGTGCTCTAGTGTGATAGGAGAGCGCTAGATGGCGACACACAGTGTTTGTCACGTCTTTGATAATGTACTGGGCAAGATTCACGGAAGATTCACGGTTTTTACCGATGAACCTCCGGAGCTTCGCCCATTCATCATCATTCACTCCGTGGATGTGCGTAGATTTTTTTTACATATAACGTGTTCACATGTCTTGTTGCCCAACCCATATCCCGCCCCTTGATTCACCAGATTGCCGCTTATGCATTCCACAGCTTCTCGAAGGCAGGTTTCACTTCCGAGTTATACCGATTCCCATGAGACAGGGATCAGCCACTCTCTTTTAAAGACGATAGTCTTTCTTGGGGTACTTCGACGCAGAAATTTTGGTCTGTCTGTCTGTCTGTCTGTCTGTCTGTCTGTCTGTCTGTGTGTGTGTGTGTCTGTCCTGCTGCGAAAGGTGAACCCCTTCCTCAAAGACCACCAGGCTTGAACTGGTGGCTACCTTCATACTTCTGAACAGAGTCGGCCAAAAAGCAAATATTACGCATATCTGAGGCGCAACATCAATACGGAAGTATTAGACGATGTGATCCTTTAGTAGAAAGTACATAGATGCGTAATTCTAAAGACCCTAGTGCTTGTTAGGATTCGCAAAAGCGGACGTTTCCTGTACTAGGCAAGCTTCTTGCGTTTCCCGAAACCATGGCCAGATGGCGCCCTTACCTCACGCTCGTGCGGTTAGCGCAGGGCAGGGGAACGGCCGCCCGCCACGCCCGCCACTCCGGCCGGTCCCAAGGAGGTTTAAAAAAAAATTCTGGAGTGGCGATTTTGTGCTAAAGGTGAAGCCGGCGGCCGCCATCTTACTCAGGGCATCGAGTAACAGCGTTCAAATAGCACAATAGAAAAAGCGTTTTCCTCACGCTTCTAACAGCTTCTAAGCGATCAACTTTGCTAGGGAGACAATCCTTGATGCGCCTGTTTGTGTCACTGGTTTTTGGAAGAAACATGAACGTCGAGAAGATTTGTTTGCAACATCGCGGCATTGATAGTTGTTCAATGAGAGTCTATTAAATCAAAACAACACGCTTTTACATTACAATTAGTCTAGGCTGTACATTAGCAGAGCAAGAACGCTTGAGCTGATACTGGTTTCTGGACACTTAGGCAAGCTTTTAGGGCTGAACTAAGGGCAAACGCCGGCTTCACTTGTCGCGGTAAGGTTCAGCGGGCGCTGCCACTCCAGCATTTTTTTTAAATGCGAAGCATTTCTTAGCGAACTTCGGCGAGTTTGAGCGTATCTATCTGTCTATCTATCTATCTATCTAGCCGCCTACGATTTTCTGCTCTCCTGGCCGTTTCGCTAATCGGATCTTTACGAAAATTGGTATGCCACATCATGACTACATGACGAACATAAATGACAGGTCATAAGATCAAAATCATGATATGCATGTCATGAGCGACATGATTTACATGCCACGGTCTTGGTGCTCTCCTGGCCGTTTCGCTAATCAGATGTTTACGAAAACTGGTATGCCACATCATGATTACATGACGAACACAATGACAGGTCAAAATATGAAAATCATGATATGCATGTCATGAGCGGCATGATTTACATGCCACGGTCTTAGGGCTCTCCTGGCCGTTTCGCTAATGGGGTGTATACAAAAATTGGTATGGCACAATATGACTGCACGGCGAACATAAATGACAGGTCATAACACGAAAATCATGACATGCGTGTCATGAGTGACACGATTTACATGCGACGGTCTTGGTGCTCTCCTGGCCGTTTCGTTTATGGGACGTATACGGAAATTGGTATGCCACGACATGACTGCATGGCGAACATGACTGACAGGTCACAACATGACAATCATGATATGCACGTCATGGGCGACATGATTTACACGCCACGCGTTTCGTTAACGGCATGTATACGAAAATTGGCATACCACAAGATGACTGCATCATGAACGTAAACGACAGATCATAACATGAATATCATGACATGCATGTCATGAGCGACATGATTTACGCGCCACGGTCTTTGTGCTCTCTTTGCCGTTTCGTTAGTGGGATGTGTAGGAAAATTGTATGCAACAATATGACTACATGACAAACATAAATGACAGGTCATAACATGAAAAGCATAACATGCATGTCATGGGCGGCATGATTTACATGCCAGGCGTTTCGTTAATGGGATGTATACCAAAATTGCTATGGCACAACACGACAGCATGACGAACGTAAATGACAGGTCATAACATTAGAATCATGACACGCATGTCATGACCGGCATGATTAACATACATGCCATGCTCCTGGCGCTATTCTGCCGTTTCTTTAATGGGATGGCTCCGTCTACTGACCAGAGGGCGCTACGTAGCTCTCGTCGGACGGCTCAGTCGCGCACGGTGGAAACCGAGGCGACAGCGACGCGCGCGTTTCTTCGCTGCTTTCCGGGCGTGCTGCGAACCACACGAACGCTCGCGGCGTTGCCCTTTGGAACAGTTTGTCGCAGATTTGGGGCGCGCGTCTCAAAGGAAATAAAACGAAAGAAGGTGGGACGGGCGGTCGCTGCTGCTATAGAGTTGGAGACGCGCATCGCTTTCGCGTATTTCCTTGTCACAGTCTGCCCAATTTTGCTTCTTCTCTCCGCCAGGCAGTGCATTCTGGCGCTGATGTCGCACATGGAAAACTCGACTGCACGGAGCCTATATGAAAATTGGTTTGGCACAACAGGACTGCATGACGATCATAAATGACAGGTCATAACATGAAAATCGTGACATGCACGTCATTAGCGGCATGATCTACATGCCACTCGTTTCTTTAAAGGGATGTATACCAATATTGCTATGGCACAACACGACTGCATGACGAACGTAAATGACAAGTCATAACGTGAGAATCATGATATACGTGTATGAGCGGCATGGTTTACATGCCACAGTCATGGTGCTCTTGTGGCCGTTTCGTTAACTTCATATGTACTAAACTCGGTATAGCGAGACAACAATGCAAATCCATTTTACGTTCCTTATGCGTGCTTCGCATTTCCTTGATTCCCACTGCGCGTGGGATCTGCCAATTTTTTTTAAACCTCCTTGGCCGGTCCCTTTCTCTCCTCGCGTCTCTTCGTTTTCTCTCTCGCTTGCGCAACTCCTCGGGGAAATAGAAACACGCGAACCGGGACTCATGTAGTACGGCCGGTAGAAGGCTATCGTCTTTCGACGACATTTGCAGCGAAGCACGGAGATACGCGGCCAATTTTTTGTTTGGTTATCTTTAGTGCATAAGTTAGCCTTCATACTCTTCTTTTTTCTTGCTGTTGTTCAGGATTAGGCTAAAAGCAGAAATGTCGCAGTAAAGTCCGCTTCAAGGAGTTCGGCCTTTGCATTTTTGTGCGAAAGGTTACAGTAATGTTCCTTAAATCGCAACGCAGATTCCTTGGGCAGACTCCGGTACTAATACGATAGGTATAACTCGCAGCATTCGCGTACATTCCGGCTTCAAAGGCGACCGTCGCGAGGACGAGGCCAGGTACCTTTTCTCGAAGTCTGGTTATTACTGGGACAGCTATACGGAGCTCTCCCATTGTCGAGTACGGTGCACTACGCCGTTTACTATGTGTTCTAACCATACAAACAAAGGCCGCATGTGCTATGCTTCTTGAGGACCGCTCTTTGACCTCTCAACCATGTACAATTTGTTCTAAGAACTAGTTGGCAGTGTTCTTTTGACACGAAGAGCTCTGCCACAGCGGAGTAAGATGTGCCCTAAATCGTTCACATTTCGCTCTAAACATATAAAAGGTCACATGTGCTGGGTTTCTTGGGCAGACGAAGCTCTCCCACAGTAGACTACCATGTGCCCTCAGTCGTTTACCATTTATTCTAAACACATCGTACAGTGCGCTGTAGCCCCGCCACGGTGGTCTAGTGGCTATGGTGCTCGGCTGCTGATCCGAGGGTCGCGGGATCGAATCCCGGCCGCGGCGGCTGCATTTCGATGGAGGCGAAATGTTGAGGCCCGTGTGCTGTGCGATGTCAGTGCACGTTAAAGCACCCCAGGTGGTCGAAATTTCCGGAGCCCTCCACTACGGCGTCTCTCATAACCAGAACTGATTTTGGGACGTTAAACCCCACAAAACAACGACAGTGCGCTGTAATCCAAGCTCTCCACGTTTTCTCCAAAACAGAACCTTGCAATGACATGACAGATAAACAAGAACGACCCAATGGGTCTTTTCATGCTCTCTGAGGATAGCAAACATGAACCTTGTAGGGGCGAAGCTCCTCTTAGTCTAACCTTGTCCTGCGTCAGGCGTAACCGGCGTGCCGGGAGGCACGCGCTCGCCCTCGGCGCGTGCCTCTCTCTCTCTCACTTTTCCATCTGCTGTCTTGTGAGAGAGAGAGCGAAAGGCGCGCGTTGACTATGGAAACGCTTTCCTAGATGAACGTTCTACCAGCTCGCAAAGAAGGAGAACGCGTCCTCACCCGCGAGAGACAACGTTGACGCAAGCAGCGTCTCCTAAGGAGTTTCTTGATTGAGAAATACCCATATATATATATATATATATATATATATATATATATATATATATATATATATATATATATATATATATATATATATATATATATATATATATATATATATATATATATATATATATATATAGGCACTGGATCTTGACTTGCAATGAAGTGCCGGTGGGAGATTTCACTTGTGCATAGTTGAACCATACGGATTCGTAGCGTGCGCGTTAACTAAATTAATCCGGAACTCGGCACGATCTACGATGAACCTCCCGAGCTTCGCCCACTCATCATCCACTCCGTGGGTATGCTGTAATTTTTTCGGGTGGCAGCCGAGCACCATAATAACCAGTACACCACATACCATTTATTTAGAGTGTTAATCTATATCAGGTGTTGCGGTGGAAGAGGGGTTGAATAATGTGGTTTTAGGAAATTTGTAACCTACTTGGCGAGAAGTTTACACTGGAGTCGTTCCTTCGATACATTAAAAATCCACAGCGCTACATTCGTCAATGCGATACGCCACCAGCAACTCCCTCAATTGTATTGCTGCCATTGCAGCCAAGTATGCCCTGACAGCACTGTTCTCGCTATACTACTCGAACTGCAGTTGTGCGCAGGGCGTACAGGCCATATTTGAACAAATATTCCCAAATACTTGCTGCAAAACAGAATTCCTAGGGTTGTTTTAAATGCCATTTGATTATTGCGCTTTTTCTATTAGTTAAATCGTGCTGAACTTTTACGCTGACAATAAAAATGCTAACATACTCTATATCGGAAGCAAAGCAGGTGATTCCCTGCGTTGTCTGAATCTATGTCAGACGGACAATACAGCGAGCAAATTGCCTATTCCGAATTGTGTAGTACGCGGCCAAAGTGTTAGGAGTGGGATCAGTCTTTCTACAATATTAGTGTACCCATAACAAGGCCTTCGCCCTTGGCATGACTGGACCAGTGTTGCGAGTGAAGGGTACAACTCACGGTAAGGTGTAACGTCGACACTCAGGTTAGTGCGCAGACGTCTGTTTTGACAACAGTAAGTAGACGTTGCAGCACGTGCGACAATGTGTTATTCATAGGCATCGTGTTGGCCCTTTTTAGGGGCGAAGCTCCTTAAGCTGTGGTTCGGTTGTCACCAAGGAGGTTTAAAAAAAAATTCTGGAGTGGCGATTTTGTGCTAAAGGTGAAGCCGGCGGCCGCCATCTTACTCAGGGCATCGATTAACAGCATTCAAGTAGCACAAAAGTAAAAGCGTTTTCCTCACGCTTCTAACACCTTTAAAGCGGTCAACTTTGCTAGGCAGACAATCCTCTTCGTGCCCGTTTGTGCCACGGGTTTTTGAATGAAGCATGAATATCGAGAAAATTTGTGTGCAATATCGCGGCATTGATAGTTGTTCAATGGCGGTCTATTAAATCAAAACAACGCGCTTTTACATTACAATTAGTCTAGGGTTTACATTAGCAGGTCAAGAACGCTTGAACTGATACTTGTTTCTGGACACTTAGGCAAGGTTTTAGGGCTGAACTAAGTGCAAACGGCGGCTTCACTTGTCGCGGTAAGGTTCAGCGGCCGCTGCCACTCCAGCATTTTTTTAAAACCTCCTTGGTTGTCACGTATCGTCGTATCGTGTAACGTACACCACTCACAATACCATGCAACGCCGGGAGGCTCGCGCTCGCCTTCGGCGCGTGCCTCCAGACGCGCGAGCTCTCTCACTCTTCCATCTGCTGTCTTGTGAGAGAGAGAGCGAAAGGCGCTCGTTGACTATGGAAACGCTCTTTCTTCGATGAACGCTGTACCAGCTCGCAAAGAAGGAGAACGCGCCCTCACCCGCGTGAGACAACGTTGGCGCAGGCAGCGTCTTCTAGCGAGTTTCTTGATTGAAAAATACCAAGGAGGATCCTCCTTGAAAAATACCGACTGCCCGCGCTGGATAAGCGTTCACCGGCCACCCATATCTATCTATCTATCTATCTATCTATCTATCTATCTATCTATCTATCTATCTATCTATCTATCTATCTATCTATCTATCTATCTATCTATCTATCTATCTATATAGATAGATAGAAGAGTGAGAGAAGAGTGAGAGAGCTCGCGCGTCGGGAGGCACGCGCCGAAGGCGAGCGCGAGCCTCCCGGCGTTGCATGGTATTGTGAGTGGTGTACGTTACACGATACGACGATACGTGACAACCGAACCACAGCTTAAGGAGCTTCGCCCCTAAAAAGGGCCAACACGATGCCTATGAATAACACATTGTCGCACGTGCTGCAACGTCTACTTACTGTTGTCAAAACAGACGTCTGCGCACTAACCTGAGTGTCGACGTTACACCTTACCGTGAGTTGTACCCTTCACTCGCAACACTGGTCCAGTCATGCCAAGGGCGAAGGCCTTGTTATGGGTACACTAATATTGTAGAAAGACTGATCCCACTCTTAACACTTTGGCCGCGTACTACACAATTCGGAATAGGCAATTTGCTCGCTGTATTGTCCGTCTGACATAGATTCAGACAACGCAGGGAATCACCTGCTTTGCTTCCGATATAGAGTATGTTAGCATTTTTATTGTCAGCGTAAAAGTTCAGCACGATTTAACTAATAGAAAAAGCGCAATAATCAAATGGCATTTAAAACAACCCTAGGAATTTTGTTTTGCAGCAAGTATTTGGGAATATTTGTTCAAATATGGCCTGTACGCCCTGCGCACAACTGCAGTTCGAGTAGTATAGCGAGAACAGTGCTGTCAGGGCATACTTGGCTGCAATGGCAGCAATACAATTGAGGGAGTTGCTGGTGGCGTATCGCATTGACGAATGTAGCGCTGTGGATTTTTAATGTATCGAAGGAACGACTCCAGTGTAAACTTCTCGCCAAGTAGGTTACAAATTTCCTAAAACCACATTATTCAACCCCTCTTCCACCGCAACACCTGATATAGATTAACACTCTAAATAAATGGTATGTGGTGTACTGGTTATTATGGTGCTCGGCTGCCACCCGAAAAAATTACAGCATACCCACGGAGTGGATGATGAGTGGGCGAAGCTCGGGAGGTTCATCGTAGATCGTGCCGAGTTCCGGATTAATTTAGTTAACGCGCACGCTACGAATCCTATTGGTTCAACTATGCACAAGTGAAATCTCCCACCGGCACTTCATTGCAAGTCAAGATCCAGTGCCTATATATATATATATATATATATATATATATATATATATATATATATATATATATATAGATATATATATATATATATATATATATCTCAGCGCGAGCAGTCGGTATTTCTCAATCAAGAAACTCCTTAGGAGACGCTGCTTGCGCCAATGTTGTCTCTCGCGGGTGAGGACGCGTTCTCCTTCTTTGCGAGCTGGTAGAACGTTCATCTAGGAAAGCGTTTCCATAGTCAACGCACGCCTTTCGCTCTCTCTCTCACAAGACAGCAGATGGAAGAGTGCGAGAGAGAGAGACACGCGCCGGGAGAGAGAGAGAGGCACGCGCCGAGGGCGAGCGCGTGCCTCCCGGCACGCCGGTTACGCCTGACGCAGGACAAGGTTAGACTAAGAGGAGCTTCGCCCCTACAAGGTTCATGTTTGCTATCCTCAGAGAGCATGAAAAGACCCATTGGGTCGTTCTTGTTTATCTGTCACGTCATTGCAAGGTTCTGTTTTGGAGAAAACGTGGAGAGCTTGGATTACAGCGCACTGTCGTTGTTTTGTGGGGTTTAACGTCCCAAAATCAGTTCTGGTTATGAGAGACGCCGTAGTGGAGGGCTCCGGAAATTTCGACCACCTGGGGTGCTTTAACGTGCACTGACATCGCGCAGCACACGGGCCTCAACATTTCGCCTCCATCGAAATGCAGCCGCCGCAGCTGGGATTCGATCTCGCGACCCTCGGATCAGCAGCCGAGTACCATAGCCACTAGACCACCGTGGCGGGGCTACAGCGCACTGTACGATGTGTTTAGAATAAATGGTATAAACGACTGAGGGCACATGGTAGTCTACTGTGGGAGAGCTTCGTCTCCCCAAGAAACCCAGCACATGTGACCTTTCATATGTTTAGAGCTAAATGTGAACGATTTATAGCACATCTTAGTCCGCTGTGGCAGAGCTCTTCGTGTCAAAAGAACACTGCCAACTAGTTCTTAGAACAAATTGTACATGGTTGGGAGGTCAAAGAGCGGTCCTCAAGAAGCATAGCACATGTGGCCTTTGTTTGTATGGTTAGAACAAATAGTAAACGGCGTAGTGCACCGTACTCGACAATGGGAGAGCTCCGTATAAGCTGTCCCAGTAAGAACCAGACTACGAGAAAAGGTACCTGGTCTCGTCCTCGCGACGGTCGCCTTTGGAGCCGGAATGTACGCGAATGCTGCGAGTTATACCTACCGCATTAGTACCGGAGTCTGCCCAAGGAATCTGCGTTGCGATTTAAGGAACATTACTGTAAGCTTTCGCACAAAAATGCAAAGGCCGAACTCCTTGAAGCGGACTTTACTGCGACATTTTTGCTTTTAGCCTAATCCTAAACAACAGCAAGAAAAAAAAGAGTATGAAGGCTAACTTATGCACTAAAGATAACCAAACAAAAAGAGAGTGACTGATCCCTCTGTCATGAGAATCGGTATAACTCGGAAGTGAAACCTGCCTTCGAAAAGCTGTGGAATGCATAAGCGGCAATCTGGTGAATCGAGGGGCGGGAGATGAGTTGGGTAACAAGACACGTGAACACGTTATATGTAAAAAAAAATCTAGCACATCCACGGAGTGAATGATGATGAGTGGGCGAAGCTCGGGATGTTCATCGTAGATCGTGCCGAGTTCCGGATTAATTAGGTTAACGCGCACGCTAAGAATCCTTATGGTTCAACTATGCACAAGTGAAATCTCCCACCGGCACTTCATTGCAAGTCAAGATCCAGTGCATATATATATATAACGAAAGGGGTCAAGGGCTCGTTCTTTATTTGTTAGAAACAACTTAATGAGCAAACAGACAATGAAGCCTAGGAAAGCATAGGGGAAGTTACTTGTGGTATTGTAATTGTGGAGAAAGTAGAAAGGAATTAAAGTGGACGAAAAGACAAACCTGCCTTCGGTGGGACCCGAACCCACGACCTTCGGATGTCGCGTCAGATGCTCTACCAACTGAGCTACGAAGGCGGTCGTCCCCCTGTCCACTTTATTGTGTATTTATGTACGTATTATCCTGGGAGTGTTAGGCAGCGCCACTCATGGCCAAGGCGGCGTGCGTGGAACGCACTTTCTTGCCAGGAGGCGTCACGTAGAACGTGCTGCCCAATAAGCCCTCGCATGCTACCTAAGGCACCAAGTCTGCCGCAACGAGGCCCAAGCTATGAAATAACGAAAGGGAAGGGGTCAAGGGCTCGTTATTTATTTGTTAGAAACAACTTAATGAGCAAACAGACAATGAAGCCTAGGAAAGCATAGGGGAAGTTACTTGTGGTATTGTAATTGTGGAGAAAGTAGAAAGGAATTAATGATGATGATGATTTGTGGGGTTTAACGTCCCAAAACCAGTTCTGATTATGAGAGACGCCGTAGTGGAGATCTCCGGAAATTTAGACCACCTGGGGTTCTTTAACGTGCACTGACATCGCACAGCACACGGGCCTCAACATTTCGCCTCCATCGAAATGCAGCCGCCGCGGCCGGGATTCGATCCCGCGACCTTCGGATCAGCAGCCGAGTGCCATAACCACTAGACCACCGTGGCGGGGCAGAAAGGAATTAAAGTGGACGAAAAGAAAAACCTTGCCTTCGGTGGGAACCGAACCCACGACCTTCGGATGTCGCGTCCGATGCTCTACCAACTGAGCTACGAAGGCGGTCGTAACCCCGTCCACTTTATTGTGTATTTATGTACGTATTATCTTGGGAGTGTTAGGTAGAGCCACTCATGGCCAAGGCGGCGTGCGTGGAACGCACTTTCTTGCCCCCCCCCCCCCCTTATACGACCATTGTTGCGTTAGTGTATCAGTAGAGCATCCAGCTACTTTCGTTGCGTCCCGGATGAACGTGGGTTGGAGTGGTGCTTTTATTGCGATAGCAATTATATGGACAGTCTCGGCTGGTTTTTGGCGTCCCCGTCGCCGCCGTCATGAACCGTATACGTATAAGTATATATATATATATATATATATATATATATATATATATATATATATATAAATCTAAAAGAAAAATAATTCAGATAAATGCTTCCGAAGCGCGGAACCGAACCAGGGACCCCTCTGTCCGCAGCGCGTGGCGCTAACCACTACGCCACGAAGAGCAGATCCTTGACAGGGCTAACGGCGAGCCTTATATACACACGCTTTACCGCTGGCAGGACTCAGAGACGCCAGGCGCTTATAAGCGTTTCTCCATTACCGGCGAGATGGCGCGAGGAGCGCAACGGCCGCATTTGCAACAGGAGCGCTGTTCAAACTGAGAGTATCCATTGTGACAGCTTATTCGCGCTCGTTCGGTGTATATCTGTGCGTTCCTTTCGTGCGTTCGTTTCGCGTGTGCTTAACTTGATAGTTCGCGCTCATCTTCTGTTTGTTCATTGAGCGGCCTCCTTTGAGCACGAGGGACGCTCTGGAAATTTCAAGGCCTCCACGCTCTTCGCGTTGCGGTCCCCTTTGTTGCTATCGCATTCATTGCTCCGCCCTTGCGGCGAAACTGTGACTTTTTTCGTTAAGGTGCCGCCGTTTGCGGACGCTCCTTCTTTACAAGAGGTTTGTGCATGGCTCTGGCGCGTGCACTTCAGTGTCTCCGGAGTAGTGTGACTAGTTGGAGGACTTTCGCTTGTGTACAACTGTCGAAGACCCCTGCGTTGTGTCGAGGTGCCGCTGGTTTTAGGGGCGAAGCTCCTTATGCCGTGGGTCTGTCCATCCTCCGTTTGTAGTAGCCACCTCTAGTTCGTGAAGTGCTCACTAGATGGCGTGATGGCGCTGCGGTGCTCGCTTCATTCAGATGTATGGGAAGGCGTACTATGGGAGTCTGTCTGTCTGTCTGTCTGCCCCTCCGTCCGTCCGTCCGAGCGCTGCGGTGCTGCTTAGCTAGTACGTGAATTGATCAACAGATGGCGCGGAGGCGCTCGCTGCGTGCTCTAGTGTGATAGGAGAGCGCTAGATGGCGACACACAGTGTTTGTCACGTCTTTGATAATGTACTGGGCAAGATTCACGGAAGATTCACGGTTTTTACCGATGAACCTCCGGAGCTTCGCCCATTCATCATCATTCACTCCGTGGATGTGCGTAGATTTTTTTTACATATAACGTGTTCACATGTCTTGTTGCCCAACCCATCTCCCGCCCCTCGATTCACCGGATTGCCGCTTATGCATTCCACAGCTTCTCGAAGGCAGGTTTCACTTCCGAGTTATACCGATTCCCATGACACAGGGATCAGCCACTCTCTTTTAAAGACGATAGTCTTTCTTGGTACTTCGACGCAGAAATTTTGGTCCGTGTGTGTGTGTGTGTGTCCTGCTGCGAAAGGTGAACCCCTTCCTCAAAGACCACCCGGCTTGAACTGGTGGCTACCTTCATACTTCTGAACAGAGTCGGCCAAAAAGCAAATATTACGCATATCTGAGGCGCAAAATCAATACGGAAGTATTACACGATGTGTTCCTTTAGTAGAAAGTACATAGATGCGTAATTCTGAAGACCCTAGTGCTTGTTAGGATTCGCAAAAGCGGACGTTTCCTGTACTAGGCAAGCTTCTTGCGTTTCCCGAAACCATGGCCAGATGGCGCCCTTACCTCACGCTCGTGCGGTTAGCGCAGGGCAGGGGAACGGCCGCCCGCCACTCCGGCCGGTCCCTTTCTCTCCTCGCGTCTCTTCGTTTTCTCTCTCGCTTGCGCAACTCCTCGGGGAAATAGAAACACGCGAACCGGGACTCATGTAGTACGGCCGGTAGAAGGCTATCGTCTTTCGACGACATTTGCAGCGAAGCACGGAGATACGCGGCCAATTTTTTGCTTGGTTATCTTTAGTGCATAAGTTAGCCTTCATACTCTTTTTTTTTTCTTGCTGTTGTTCAGGATTAGGCTAAAAGCAGAAATGTCGCAGTAAAGTCCGCTTCAAGGAGTTCGGCCTTTGCATTTTTGTGCGAAAGCTTACAGTAATGTTCCTTAAATCGCAACGCAGATTCCTTGGGCAGACTCCGGTACTAATACGGTAGGTATAACTCGCAGCATTCGCGTACATTCCGGCTCCAAAGGCGACCGTCGCGAGGACGAGGCCAGGTACCTTTTCTCGTAGTCTGGTTATTACTGGGACAGCTATACGGAGCTCTCCCATTGTCGAGTACGGTGCACTACGCCGTTTACTATTTGTTCTAACCATACAAACAAAGGCCACATGTGCTATGCTTCTTGAGGACCGCTCTTTGACCTCCCAACCATGTACAATTTGTTCTAAGAACTAGTTGGCAGTGTTCTTTTGACACGAAGAGCTCTGCCACAGCGGACTAAGATGTGCCCTAAATCGTTCACATTTCGCTCTAAACATATAAAAGGTCACATGTGCTGGGTTTCTTGGGCAGACGAAGCTCTCCCACAGTAGACTACCATGTGCCCTCAGTCGTTTATACCATTTATTCTAAACACATCGTACAGTGCGCTGTAGCCCCGCCACGGTGGTCTAGTGGCTATGGTACTCGGCTGCTGATCCGAGGGTCGCGGGATCGAATCCCAGCTGCGGCGGCTGCATTTCGATGGAGGCGAAATGTTGAGGCCCGTGTGCTGCGCGATGTCAGTGCACGTTAAAGCACCCCAGGTGGTCGAAATTTCCGAAGCCCTCCACTACGGCGTCTCTCATAACCAGAACTGATTTTGGGACGTTAAACCCCACAAAACAACGACAGTGCGCTGTAATCCAAGCTCTCCACGTTTTCTCCAAAACAGAACCTTGCAATGACATGACAGATAAACAAGAACGACCCAATGGGTCTTCTCATGCTCTCTGAGGATAGCAAGTATGAGCCTCTAAAGATACATAGCTTTGAAGTAGTACAGAAGAGCATAGAGAGTGCAAGGAAACACTTGGAGCAGTATTTTCTAGGTCCTAAGGCACCACGCCGTTCAATGGTCACACTGGCAACTATAGCGTTGCGGCCCCTGTATAGTGAATCCCATATCAGTCAGTCACTTTCTAAGTCGCCTTGTTTAGTGTACACAGTTAAACGCACACTCGTTCGCTTGTATTCATCGGCGAATCGATTTGGACACGGTCGCCTGGAAACTCAAGCTCGCTCCAAATAGCTTTCATCAATTTCTTGTGTCGAACGTTGAACAAAGGGACAAACCCTTTATCGCAAAACTCGTTCCGACTCATTGGACCCTATATAACCCTTTGCTTTTGAATTAGTGGGAAAGAGAGAGGGCGTGTTCCAAGCAGCAATGAATCGCGTTTCAATCGAAACCGTTGTGCACTCACCATTAAGTTCGTGCTTACGTGTACGCTTTTTTCTTTCTTTGGCGAGTGTACAAACCTTCAATTTGGTAACATGTAGAAAAGGGTTGTCTCTCCAAGCATTGAGATCAATGTCCCGTTCCAGAGCGCTCTAGTTTTCTGTGTTTGACGGAAACTTTTTCGGCCGCGAGCGCCGAAAGGGTCGCACCGATGTGTTGCTTTCTTTCGTCTTCGCTTAAGGTTCGCTGAACTCTCGGACAGAAAGCCGTTAAAAGTTTATTTCTCTTTACGCTCCGATGGCCACTGAGCGAACTTCGTTGTTTTAACGAGTGGAGGCACGTGGAACGTCGTGAATCGATTTGAAAGCGTTTTATGCGTGAACGGCACACCGAACAACGGCAGCGCGAGGTTTTCATCGAGCGATGGTTGCTTCTTCATTTGCTTCTTTTATTATTCCGTGAAGTGAATGTTTCAGGCGCTGCAAAAAAAAAAAAAAAAAAAAAAAGCTGGGCAGACAACTATGCTGCCTTGTAGAAGGTGTTTCAGATAATATGTGATTGCCTCATGGCCACGAGACCTCTTAGGCATCCTTGTTGAACAACTTATACAGTGAGGTGTGCATTGTTCTTTGTAGTACATGTCACCTGATTGTAAACCTTCTTCGCCCTTTTTTGTTTCGCAGTTAAGCTGCGTTTCGGAAATGCGGTGCTTGGATTAACCTACATGATAATGGCGCCTGACCCGAAGCCGCTGACAAAATGGCCGGTCGCACAGCGGTGCGCTTGAGCGAGTAAATGAGATCATATCCATATCACAATCTGCGTTATTGCACTGTCTGCAAGATGGGTACACATGTCATTTCCCGTTGTCATTGTACCTTCACCGAGTCAGCACCTTCGATTTGTGTTACACTACATCGTTTGTATGGGCTTAGCGTGCAATATTATACAGTTTCACATCGTAATGGTAAAACGCGATGTATTCGGCTTTTCTATTCATCCGTCTACCCGTTATGCTGTTATAATTGCTGTTATTGTTCTTATTTTACTAGTAGCGTGGAGGCACTGCGGGCTCCCGGTGGTACCAGGAGTGTAACTATATACGAACGCCAGTGATAGCTATCACTAGCGTTCGTAAAGTCTGTGAGATAGTTAACTATCCCACAGGAGCGTTAGTTAACATCACCATCAACATCACCTCATCGTGGCCTGAAGGATCCCTCCGAACCTAACAATCTCGATCTCCAGTGTACCAAACTTGGCTATTACTGCTGTACGTAGGCTCCGAGATCAGCGCGGTTCGCAGCAAACCCAGGGTCGGCACCGGAGTCGTCGTCGTAGTTGGCGTCCACGGCGGAAATGATTATCTCGAGCTGCCGCCGTGTTTCCGGAAGCACCCGACCGTGCAAGTCCTCCCCCCATGGCTCAGGTGCTTCAGTGAACAAAATTGAATTTCTCAGAAAAAAATTTTCAAAAATATTGTAAACTGCGATTGAAGTAGCGTTACAGACACGATAGCTCGGACTGTAATTAGAATGCACGAGAAAGCATAGTTATTTAACGAGGAGCCGATGCGAATGCGTGGCCCAAAGACGCTGTAGCGTCTTTGGGCGCCTAAGCCGAAGCTTAGGCGTCCCCCCCCCACTTTTTATTGCGTCATTCTCAATAATTAGTCAATATATCATTACTAAGTACTGTCAGGGACCGGCACTGTTTACAGGGGCGGGACGCGTCACATGCCAACCTGCGGAGATGCAGACGAGGAAAGCTCTGCTTTGAGAGCAGCAGCAGCAACGACAAGGCCAACACCCCAAAAATATCACAGTCGCGTTACACGCTAGAGCCTTCCTCTGACACCCCTTGGCCACCACATTCCGCCGCCTTCGACGCCGTCCATATCCGCCCTGTATCACGTTCCGTTTAGACAGCGACGTCTTCACTCCCGCCGTTCGGTCCTACATAGCCCCGCATTCATCTCGGCAGGCACGCGAAGAATGTGCGAGTGCCAGATTCGGGCGAGGCATGCCTGCCTCTTGCAAGCATTCAGCGTTCCGTGGAAGCGACGACCGAGATCCGTAGCGTTCTCGGCTTGCTACGTGCAATGCACAGTTGCAGGCCTCGTCTTCAGGAATGAAAGCCAGCCCGACCAACAGTGGCGCTCGTAACGTGACGTACGAAAGCAACGCTACATTCAAGTTCCAACCCCACAGTCATTCCGATGTTTAAAAGTCGAAACTACTGAAAGGTTTTGGTCGCAATAGATAGCTCGAACAATGTGCCACGGCTCTTATTGCGCAGGTCAGTTGCATTGCTCCTAGTCTGCCGGGTTTTAGCTCTATCGGAGGTCGTCGAACAAGGAATCTCATTCCATTCCTTGTTCTACGAACTCTCATCACTTCAAGCTTCCCGCTTGCTTACTTACCCTCTTTTGCGTCAGTATGTGGAACCTGAAACACATCAGCAGAATTTATTCGTGATTGTTTCTCGCATTTTTTGAGCGTATAGCGTCGTCACTCTCCAAGAACGAACCTTTGTTTACTTTGTAACAGGAGTATGTCTCTCAGGGCGTTACTATACGCTCCGGAAACATTGCGTTCTTCTTTTAGCATTGTAACGTTTCACACGTTGCCATGACCACGGTTCGCAGATAATGCTTTACGGTGAACCTGACCTAGCCATGCTTATACTTTCCGTATTTGCCCATTGTGTCGTTGATGCAAGGGTACAATGACAACGTTTTCGGCCGCCAGGACATGCTGTGGCCCAACGCAACGTGTAGGGTAGAGGCAGGTGCTTTCTCGTCACTTCTTGACAATCAGTGGCCATACTGCAAGAAAATAAAACCACTACTGGTCTCGAAACGCGATAAACCCGCTTTGATTTGGTCCTCCGCCGCTGCGAGTGCTTGTGGCGCTGTCAAATAAGAATCTGCGCTCTCGTCTGGGCGATGTCTCACTATTCGAAAATACCGAAACCGCACTTCTCGTGTGAACTTCAGTGGATTCGTTGTTTTTGCTGAATAACTGGTGCGTAACGTAACCAGTTATTAACGCAACCGACAGGGTCATTTTAACTGGTGTAAATGTCCCAAGTGACCTTTAATTATGTTGATACCAGTATGGTACAACCACATCACAAAAGCGTTCGGTAAAGAAGGAGTAAGGAGAATAACGCATGAGGTACGATGCATGAAATTTCTGGACGAATATGTACATGGCACACAAAATTAAAAGGCAAACGCCAGGAGAGGCAAGCTACACATATAGTATAAATCACAGTAGACGAGAAATACACGTGGTAATAACACAAGGAAGTCTATTACTAAAAATTACTTGTTTTACTTGTAATAATTACTTGTTTCTTTATAAAGCCAGAACCCTGATATGATTCTGAGGCAAGCCGTAGTAGAGGGCTCCGAGAATGTCGACCACATGGGTGCTCTTTAACGGGAAGTGCGAAAGCGCTGCACACGAACTTCTAGCACTTCACCTTCATCTAAAACTGCGACCGCAGCGGCCGGCATCGAACCACTGTCCTTGAAGTCAGCAGCTGATCAATCAATCAATCAATCAATCATCAATCAATCAATCAATCAATCAATCAATCAATCAATCAATCAATTTGGGATTCACTACAGCGTCAGAATCAGCGTCAGACACATAACGAAGACAAGGACAAGAACAAAAAGCTGCTATTTATATCAGCTTCACAACGGTCCTCGCTCCAGTCCTTGACAGCTAAAATAACATACAACGCAAATGTAAACATTTTTAGTTCACATATAACCACCGTACCACGGCTACGGAGAAGGAAGTTTAGTAACCGTATGCGGGAAAAGAATTGAGTAAAATTGGATGTGTCGGAATTTCATTTTTTCTTAATATATAGCATACAGGTATACCATCAGCCTGTCTACGTCCACTGCACCGGCCAAAGGCCTCTCCCACGGATCTCTAATTATTCCGGTCCTGTTCTACCTGCGCCCACTTTATCCCCGCGAACTTCTTGATCTCATCTGCCCACCTAACCTTCTGCCGCCCCCTGCCACGCTTGCCTTCTCTAGAGATTTACTGTGTTATCCCTAACGAACAACGGTTACCTTGCCTTCGCATTACATGTCCTGTCCACACCCATTTCTTCCTAATTTCTACTAAGATGTCCTCACGCAGGACAGGCAATGGAGAGCATTGGGAGACGCCTTCGCCCTGCAGTGGGCATAAGATATGCTGCTGCTGCTGCTGCTGCTGCTGCTGCTGCTGATGATGATGATGATGATGTTGATGATGTCCTTAACGCGCGTTTTTTCCCTGACCCACTCCGCTCTCTTCATGTCCCATAGCTTTACACCTGTACGTCCTATTACAAGTTGTCTCCCGCTGAAAAAAAATAAAAAAGAAAGAACAAGTTTATTTCTTTCATCGGCATCAACAACTGGAGTCTTTTTTACCATTGTATTTTCCTGTAACTTCTTGTTTTCCGATATGTTCCTGTTCCGCATTTTCTCTTCTTCGCACTCCTGTCCGCGGTGTCTGCTTTTGCTCTGCGTTGGCAGCTCGCAACATGGTACCGGAAGTCCCACGAGATAACGTTGTTGCCTCATCAAGGTTCCGTTGTATACTCGCTAGCAAAGCCTACACATCAGGCCTACAGACAACAAACGAAGCAAACAGGCTGTTGTCTGCGAAGATTGCGTGGGACGTGCTGCAGAGTGCATCAGCCCTCTACCATATCTCGTCACCACCGACGATATTCTGGCGCAAGCTGCCTTTTATTTTCATTGTTTACTTCTTTCGTTGTTAAGAAGGGAACGTGATGACGTCATAGAAAGCGTAACAACCCAGAAGACGGCGTGCAAAAACAAGAAAATAAAAATAAAGTTGTTATTTTTCTCTCCCAGGGCTGAAGCTCGTTGAACTGCGCCCTATAACAGTTTCGTGCAGTGTAGAGACACCTAGGGCGCCATAAGTCAGTTAAATTGGTGAAGGCAGCTGCTCATCGCATCGAAACAAACGGTACTGCTGGCATACTGTGGGCGACCTTTTTTTATTTTTCATTCTGCAGTTATTCGTTTACCTTGCATTAGCAGGAAGTTACCCGCATGTTCGCGACAGTTTCCGATAGTTCGTTTCCCGTAAAGTTCGCGTCTCGTGAACCCCCTGGCGCAATTCAAAACGGTAAAGGAGATTTCACATTAAAGTACGTTAACCATCTCTAGTGAACGTACTGAAAAACTGCGTTCTCATACATTGCGCGGCGTGTGAAACTTGGTATAGTGACAAACAGCGATGTTTAGTACGTCAGGTGCACGGTATATTTACCGCATAATTTATGAAAACCCAAGATGTGAAAACGAAGTAAAACTTTGAACTGAAGAGTTTGCTTTGAAGGATACTGTTTACGTTCCATGCTTTTCTTTATTTCGAGACACGTCATTTCGAGACACGCCATACAGACACGTATTTCGAGACACGTCATACAGACATCATTTTTCTTCTTAAGCCTGATCATGTCGACATGTTTCGCATAAGTCGCACTCGTTAATAACGCTATTGCACCTTTGCATTTTTCTTTGTTTGTAGCACAGTTGTGCTGTGTGATGACTGTACATTGTGGTGCCAGAGGCCTAGTCAGGTCACTCTTACCGTTGCCTTCAGTCTCTGGCACCATGACAATCATGTATCGTCAAACAAATAAGCAAATAAATATAGATTCTAGAAAATGGGTTTGCGAAACAAGTTGCACAGTCAGCTTCCGGCCTGGACAACGCCGTCAAAGACCATGTGCCTCACTGAAGGCGCCACGCGATGTCTGGGCGCCCAGATCAACCCTTCCGCTCTAATGGCTTGTTCCTCCATCACGGCTCGCTTCCGAACAAAGGCAGCGGCGGAGTCGGGAAGTTTGCAGATTGGTCTTCGCGATAAGAGTAGGGCGCTGCCGGCGTGGTGGCAGCAGGGCATGAGATTCCCCCTGGCCTATCTGCTCTCCACAATAACGAGAACGTAATGACACTCTGCCCACGAAGCCTGCCGAGGGTGTAGCTGTGCAGAGAGCGCGAAATCGACGCCGTTCTAAAAAGGGAAATTCACCGGGCGTTTTATCTCTCGCTTCATCACCGGAGGTGAGAGATCGCCAAAGATATCGTTCGTGTGCTGTTTCGGGAATTATCGCTTGTCGTCATGTTCACAGTTCAGCCTGCCACCCCATAGCCTCGCACTGCAACCACCAGGGGACAATTTGGCAGCAGTGTGTCGTATGTGGGGCCTTTATGGCACCCGTTATGGTGACATGGTCCTGAGATACAGTTTGTGGGCTTCGTTGGACTGCTGGAAACTCCGAGGAGTAGTCTGAATAAAGTTCGTCCTCTGTGATTTGAAAATATCTGTTGTTTGTTATGCCTCCTTTGCTCGAACGGATTATTTGTAGCAGTTTAGATGTCCGGCCGTAACTTTTCTCCTTTAGCGTCTGCTTTTAACATCTTATGGAATATTCTGAGCATTAAGCTGCACCTTGAATTCACTGCAGCAAGAATATGATGGCCCTCTCCACTCGAACGGAAACAGCGGCCATACCAGCAAAGGTACAAAAGAATGCAAGCAGCGTCGAGACACCACCTCGACCATACTGTGTGACAGTGCACGAAATAGGCTAGAACTCCATAAGACCTGCTACCTGCCGTAGACCGGTAGAAGGCCCTGCTGCTGAGTCCACGCCTCAACAACAAGCCAGTCATCGTAATCCGAGAACAACACAGATCTCTGGTTCTTTAGAAGGTGTTCTTTTTCCTTCTTTTTTTCCATTTGGTTCTTTTATCCTTCTTTGTGAACAGTGGTAACCTTTTCGCATAACCAGTCCGCAGTTGACGTGGCTGCACTGAGCGACTCCCGATTGATTTCTGGGGTTTTGCGTCCCCAAATCACGCTATGATTACGGGAGACGCCGTAGCAGGGAGCTCCGGAAATTCAGCCCAGCACGCAGCTCTTTAACGTGCACTGACATCGCACAGTATACACATTTCGCCTCCATCGAAATGCAGCCGCCGCGGCCGGGATTCGATCCAGCGACCCGCGGATCAGCAGCCGAGTGCCATAGCCCCAACACCACTGTGGCGGGGCTGCAGTCGATGTAGCAAGCACAGTTATCCACAAACAATAGTTACGCCACGTGCGTGTTATACAGCTGGGTCTGAAAGAAATGAAGGAACCAAACTGCAAGGCCCGAAAGTGTTGGCGGTGCTGCTGAATGCCGTCGGGCAGACCAGCAAATTTATATACATTACCTCACTCCTTTGAGAGTTTCCGAAGCGAACTGTTGATTAAAACAAACGATGCCTGCAGGACCGTTCATCGTCCAGAAAAATAAGTGCGACGTTCAACGCGTGAGTTAATGTTTTCGGTTCCGCGTGTTCGCACAGCCCCTCGATGTCTTTGTATCAGCTATACAGGAAAAATGCCGGGATTTCTGCTCACTTTCCCGTCTGAGAGAAAGTGTCGCCAGAAAAAACATAGATAAATGAATAAATATGTGTTTCGCGCCTGTTTCCTAACGGTGATAGATTGTAACCAGAAGTTCTTTTCCGAAAGCGATCAACGTAATGTTGCTGGTTAACTGAAGTAGCGAGTGAAGCTGTAACAACCAAGAATGGGATTCACGACTGCACATGCTCTATTAGGTCAACTCTGAGTAACACTTGTATATGAGTTGGGAAAGTTCTAGGGGGGAAAAGATGAACGAAGACAAAAACCAAATTTTAACACCTCTTACTTCTCTGGCAAATATGCACAGCAGTAAACTTTTATCGGTCGCTTTTCCTGGACAGTGCCTCTTTTGAGAGAGATAATTAAGTATAGTCAACAGATGGCAATGCGACGTCAGCACGCAGCTCTAACAAAATGATTCTGACGGGCCAACCCTGTTTCTAATGGACCACCCCATCTTCTGATGCATCGACCATAGAAGGGTGGCCCCTGATGGTCCCGCTGATGGCCCCCTCAGGAAAGAAGACCATTATGCCTTTCAGTACTAAGCCTTCTGTCAGGAAAAGCAAGGGTGTGGTCATACAGTTGGGCCGTCGCGTTTCCGGAGGGTCAATGTACACGGAGATCATGCGGTCCTACTTTTCTGTTCCTCCTATTTGCTAGCATTATCCATAGCTGATCTATAGCAGTATCTGACTGGCGTGCCTCCGATCACCAACATACCAGGGTTATTTTATTTAGGTTCCAAATAACCTTGAGGTAAAGACCACAGTGAAATTCCAGAATCTTTTAAATGTAAAGCTTAGGTACACTACGTAGCTACCTTTCTACATTGTAGCCACTCTGATTGAGAGAGTTCACGCATAGCGGCACTAAATTTCTTACGCTCTTGTAATGGAAGGCAGCCGGCTGTTTTTGCAGCGTATTCTGGACGCTGCTCGCAGTCTGCGGGTTGTTGTTTGTACGTCCTGCTTCAGAGCTTCCTCACCAGTGCCGCACTTTGCTGTCGCACTTGAAATTTGTACCCGTACGCGTTAACCAATTCGTCGATGATTTTCGGCTGCATTGCATCCATCGCCTTGCAGAAATCAAATGACACCACGCATTTCACAATTATCGAGAAACTATTGTTTGAGGCTTGTTTGCATGCTCATTGCGTGCTCATGCCGAATTGACGAGTGTGACCTCGTGTGATTGACGGGCACACTACAGAGGCTGCACAGCACACCTGGCAACAGCGTCATCAAGTCTTCACTGTGGATTTCATTTCGAGTGCAACAGCACTTTGAAAAGAGAATGGAAAAAGCTCCCTCGGGAGGTTTCCTTGTATGACGAGGGCATAGGGAAGTTAGTACCGGGCTATCAAAAATGTCTCAATGGGGACGTCGACTACGAAAGTGGTATAGCTAGAATGTAAATCTAAGCAGTTTTGAAATCCACGGTGGTTTTAGTGTTTCATCACCGATCGGACCTTAATGTTGTCCTTCCTGTTTATGTGAACTGCTGATTGATGAAGAAGGTGTGCAATTATTGCTATTTTGTGCATGTTCTTGTTCTTTGCTTGATGAATGGTACTCTTCGATCTATGAGTTTTACTCAATTTGTACCCACTTTTGCATGGGCCTCAGGGAGGCCTGCAGCTTTGTCAAATAAAAAAATAAAGAAAGAAGCCTTCGTCCAAGTGCACTCACTGCATTATCGGTGTGTATGAATATCCAGCAAAGGGAACTTTCAAGGAGTCGTTGTTGATGACTCGCATTGTTGACACTTGCTTCGGTTGCCTTTTGCTGCCTTCCTGTATTCAGCCGAACTACTTAGAACCAGGAAACAATGTTGCAAGGAAACTGCGCAGTGCCATTACCTCTACGCACTTCGAACTATCTAGTTCACTTATGAACCTCCTGCTAGATCTTTCAATATGTCACATCCGACTCGCTAATCAAATTCATTTCACCCCGTAGCAGGAAGCACGTGGACCAAGCCTCCTCAAGTGACCCACATCTTCGGGCGCCGGTCACTGGTGAGAAGACTGGGCGACGTCGCGGAAGTGACGCCCACTGCCGGCGTGCGATATGCTCCTCGATGGCGTCTCCCACGAACGACGGCTGCAGGTTAATTTGCTTAGACCGTTCCTTCGACACCTCCCATGCCGCTACACCATGGTACGCGAAGCCGTCGTGATGTCTTGTTCCATGCAGTGAGACAAAACCTTGGAAATCAACGCCAGGGCTCTAAATGAAGAGGTGTGCTCGACTCCAAGGGCTGGTTGGTCAAATTACTAGAAATAAGGAATTGGCCATTCCTGCTCGCATTCTATAGGTCAGAGAAGAAAGAATTTCATTACAGAAATTGTACGTCACTTTCAGTCACGTCTAATCAAGCACCTAAAAATTGTGAACAGAAACACAATGGTGTCTCTACAATGTTGAAAAAAAAGAATACTGCTCAGGATTTTCGGGGCCTGGCCTCAAAGCTGACTTCGATAACCTAGGCGGCGTCGAGCGTGAAATCAGTCTAGTTAGATAAAAGAACTCGAATATTCCTAGCTTCACTGTGCGGTACAAAGCCCGTTTATTTAGCAAAGCTGCCCCAACAACAGCGAATGCATCACATGCCGGTGCACGGAACTAGTAAAGAAATAGCTCTGATCGAACGCAGCCAGTATAAGGAATCTTGCTCAGGCCCACTCCCATACACCTCTCGCACCTATAGAGGACGCGCACCTCTTCAGTGCAGCACGCATTGAGGTCCAGGGAGCAACCAGCTATAAGTAATCGCCTCGTTTGTTCGTTCCGGTGCCATAACCATTACACGATCCCGAAGCCTATAGGCGGCGGCGTAGGTCAGCAAGCTGCGCCCTATACCAGCTCCTCCTCTCAAACCCCTCCCCACCTCCCCGGCAGGCTAGCGCTGTTCATCAAAGTGCGCCGCCCTGGCGCATGTTTGAAATGCGTACGGCCGTGTGCGCTACGTTAGGCAAATATTCCGAAGGCAATTATCGGAGCGCCTTTCCAGCCTACCTCTGGACACTGGCCGGTGCAATACGCACTGGGTTGAGTCTCCAGCTGAGACTCGAGCGGTGGTCAGGGAAACGGGCGTGTACTGGACGGCAAGGGACTTGTCTTGGCTTGTACAGCGTGTGTTGCGAGCAGTTTCAGAAGCCGTATGTATCGACGTGGTGAACGGGAGAGGGCTCTCGTACTGCGCGCAGCACCGTTATGGTGCGACTCGGCAGCGCTGTAATTGAAAACGTCTGCGCTTGCAATGTACACCGACGAAAGAAGTAGGAGAAGAACATGGAAATACGAAAGAAGGAGTGGGCTGTAACCAGGAGTGGTCCTTGTGGGTTACGCTCGGCCTTGCTAGCCCCATACCTCAGCGATATACAGGAACTGAGCAGCCCGTTAACAGTGGGCTGGAGTGTGCATCGTTCATGAAGTTCATGGCTTAACGCGCTGCCAAGCCATGAAGTAATACCAACTAGCCCCGTCGCAGCTTTACTATCATGAAGTTCTGGATTTCTTTGCTATTGGGCATTAATGTTTCTTCCCTAAACTAGTATTCCCATTTTTTTTCTTAATTAAAAACGAACGGAATGGATCAGGGAACAGACAGAAGTAGCTGATATTATATCAATTAAAGCAAAGAAGCGGACCTGGGCAGGACATGTCGTGCGGAGGACAGATAACAGATTGACAGTAATAGCGGTGAAATTAATACCAAGAGAAGGAAAACGGAACAGGAGCAGGCCGAAGGTTAGGCGGAGCGATGAAATTAAGAAGTTCGCGGGCATAATGTGGAACCAACTCGCTCAGGATAGGGCAGATTGGAAATCATTGGGACAGGCCTTCGTCTTGAAGCGGACTCAAAATAAGCTGATGATGATTCGTTTCCTCCAATGATCGTTATACTACAGATACAAAAAGAGAAAGCATGCGCAAACGTACACATACGTTACTGGAAAACAACTCTCACGGAAGTGGTGGCCTCTGGCTCAGCGCTCAAAAGATTTCTCGCGAGAGCGCCTCCTAAACGCTGTTCTTCGTGCTTTGCCCGCTGGGGGCAAGGATCCTCCTTTCGCACTGACATCGTCAATCTCTGCTGCCCTGTCCGAAGCCTCGGATGTCAACCGGGAAAATCCGCTGCGCTGCGGAACATCCTGAACTCCTTGCTTGCCTCTAAGTTTTCGTTTTCGTTTTTTTTTTCCCATTTCCTTTGTTTTGCCATCTTCCTCGTCGCTCCGAAAGCCGGCAAATCGTCGACAAACCTGTTTGCGAAAACTTTGGAAAGCCTTCTTCACCAAGCGGTTCTTGCGTTAGAGCCTAACTTTCCGAATGTACAGTTCTTTCTGTTCTTGTTCCCTTGCTTGTTCCTTCCCGCCTTCTTTTTTAATTTTTCATCTTCCGCTTCCGTTTTGAGATTAGTCGTCGAGTGTTGCTTCGCTTTTCATTCTCATCTTTCTTATCATTCAATCTAACTACTGTTGCACTATTATCGTTCTTTTTTTGCTTTGCTCAATGACAAATTTCCACAAAGGAGTTACCGGCGTTGAAGTACTCTCTAATGCGAAATTTTAGCCCAGCCAATTAGCAGTTCTGACTGTGCGATATCTTGAGGCAAAGAACTTCGGATAAATACGCATGTACAGTTATAGACCATTCTGCTTCGGCGGCACCCACCTGAGTATTCTGGCGTCGGCGGCCGAGACTATACCATAGTATGATTGCAAACCGACGCTTCTTTCTTTCTTTCTTTCTTTCTTTCTTTCTTTCTTTCTTTCTTTCTTTCTTTCTTTCTTTCTTTCTTTCTTTCTTTCTTTCTTTCTTTGCATAGCGCCCTGTCCTCCCGTGGACGTGCTACACTTGGTTACGCCGAGGCCTACGGCTCCCCCTAAACCGCGCAGTAACGAGTGCGTCAAGGGTTGTGCCCTATAGAAAAAAAGAGTCAGAATTTGTTTCAACGTGGTTACTATGCCAGTTATGGCGTACAACAAGCGAACGATACGATCTTCCTTGACGTTATTCAAGTTTTTGGTTTCATTCTTGTTGAGGTCAACGACTGCTCGGCAAGTTCTCACGTTTGTCGAGGCACTCATAAAGCCTTCATATTAAAAACTAGCAAAAACAAAGAGCAGGGAGATATAACACCTCACAACACTTGCTTTTTTCTTTTTTTCTAGCCGAAATCGCCGTTCGCTTGACCAGGAACTTCTTTTCAGCTTAAGCGAAAGAACCAGCTGCACTTGTACTGAGTCCTTGAAAGAAGCCGCTATTGCGCTTGAAGTAATGGTTCTGCGTAACACCCTGACAGCAGCTTCTCTTGGGAATTGGTTTCCCGTCGTTGCAATGGAGAGTGGCTTTTACCGCACCGTTAAGCAACCAAATCTTTCAAGGCGTCAGCGTTTTCTTCTTTCTGGGATCCTCGAATGGGACGCTTACTGCATAGCGCTCGAATCGCCTCGTGTAAGATCAAGTGCTTGGATGTTCCTGGGACACCTAAGGACCCCACACCTCCTACCTTTATGGAAACAAATGACGGGCACTTATCCGCTAAGACTGCGGCTTTCACAAAATTGCAGGCCATTGAGGGTTTCGAATACGTTTCCGTTCTTGAACGTATACAACTCCTGAGCCAGCACGACGATCTGTCCATTTTTCTTTCCTTTCGCAAGTAGACTGTCAATTCGTGGTGTCAAGACTTAGAGGGCGCGCTTACTTTATCAGCTTACCATTGCAGGCATGTTCGCTACAAGTTTTTAAATGCGAATCTATCTATCTATCTATCTATCTATCTATCTATCTATCTATCTATCTATCTATCTATCTATCTATCTATCTATCTATCTATCTATCTATCTATCTATCTATCTATCTATCTATCTATCTATCTAACCCGGGTCCTCTAAGTGCCAAGAAAGCACGCTACCAATCGTCCACGGCGGCTTTCACTATGTTCAAACTTTCACCTTTCGCTACGTAAGTCGTTGCTGATTACGAGTACATCGAATTATTCGATATATATCCACTGTAGTATTTCGCGTCCGTAAGCCTGTGAGCGTGCCTCAACAAATGCTAATGAAACCGCCTTTCAGATGCCTCCGATTGACGAGAATTCACACAGCCAGGCGTCACCGCAAACAGTGCAGAATATGCGGCTTGCATGGCAATCGTGAATGTGCAAGTGAGGGAACAGTATAGCGGCTCCTTCCAGCCTAACCGTGCCTCGTTTCATGCGCCTGCCCAGATAGCGTTTTCCATTGACCGAGGCCTAAAATCTAAGCACCTGGGTTCCTTTCTTATTCCTTTTTACCGTTTCCCCTGCCCTCCGACTACAACTGTACAGGCGGTAACTCCGAAATAACAAAACCGATTCCTGTACGTCTCATTCTTTCTGGTCTATTCCTAGGCCATCTACTCCATTACCGATAAGCCGCGGTGATTTCATTTGTGTATAGCCCTTCTGTTCGCGCATGCACGTAGTCTGCTTTACTTCCCCCTTCCAGTTTTCTTTATTACCTTTGCTTCAACATTGTATTGATCTCCTATCCTCACATTCCATTCATATATCAGCGAGCACACATTCGTATAGCAATGTTGGGTTGGTGGTTCTTTCGGTCACCTCAAAATGTGCTGTTTATGCAACTGAGGCGTAGACCGTTCTTTGAGAATTTAAGAATTTTTATTGCGAGTTCCTAACGAGTCAGGAGAAACACCATGGGGCTTTCAAGGGTTCTGCAGCCGCCAGTATCGAGCTTCAAAAAAAAGAAAAGAAGAAATGATATGCGTATTACCGTAACGTTATGCAGCTTAAACGTCTTTAGCGGAGAACGTGTGCTGTCGAAAATTAGCGTCGAGTCATGCAGATCCCTCACACAAGCAATTTAGTAAGTACTGTAGTACAATGTTCTAAAACTCTGCTATTATTTCTATAGTACCCCCAATACTGCGATGAGCGCGCAATGATTTCCTGGGGCGCGCGTGCACAGATGATCCTTGGCCTGGACACTCAACCAGTTACAGTGTGTGCGCTTCGCTAAAACTTGCTAACAGCTCAAATTATCCAAAATCTCTAAACTGCAACAGCGTTGTAGCATGAATCTAACACATCGAGTCTTACGCTATCCTAAAGCCATTTGCCTGGACGACAATGCTACCGAAACCCGTACCAGAAAAGCGTTGCATCCTATGTGCGCATGTGCACATAATTATCCTACGTATGCACTGGATATTTGTCACTGTAACTTAAACCTCTCTACTTTAAGGATAATTTTCGCAACAGTTCGCAGGATCAACATTGCACAGAACCTAACCTGCTAATTATAGCACCGTCACGCGTTTCCGAATGTCTTTACAGCTAGGAATGCTCAGCTTTACTTAGACAGGCGTGAGCAAGGCGCCATAAGTGAGCTTTCGATGACGCTTCTGTAAGCACGTGTCGTAGACCTATATAGCTACGTGAGTGACGCTAAAATTGCCCTAATAATTCATGCGGAGCTGTCCACAGCGTCAGCACTGCACCGTGTGTAGTATGTGTGCACTGTTGCCACGTTTCACGAACCACCTATGAAATACGTACACAAAGAAAGCGCGAACTCGTATCTCTTCGTAGTGTTTAGCGTAATCGCCAATATTTATACACGCTCGACGACTGCCATTCCAGCCCAACTTCAGTGCGTCTATTCCGCTAAGACCTCCCACGACACGCCATTTTCTGACAGACACTGCATAAGTGAACCATATCGAGAGTTGCACTAAATTCGCTTTGAGATAATCGCTCCTATTTGATGCTGTATACAAGGATGGAGAGCATTGGGAGAGCTCTTCGTCCTGCAGTGGACATAAGATGGGCTGATGATCATGATGATGATGATGGTGATGATGATGATGATGACAGCGCTACCATCGCATATAAACGCACCTCTAACTGAAGCTTTGCTTACGCTTACTCCAAACTCTGTACCAGCGTGCATTCAAGGTTCACTGAACGCGTACCACAAGGGTACGCGTGTGATCCCTTCGTTCTACGTAGCCCAAGCATCGGAAGTTTCTGCCTGGAAAAGCCCACCGTACCACAGGGCGTCCTTATTAGAGTCCGTTCCACTAAAACTCCCTAATGACCACCGGTACAGACGCGCCTCCGCATATAAGATCCGAGCCAATATCTCACTCATATCGATCCGCTCTTTTTCATAAGAAGCAGCGACGATCTGAAGAGATCGCCGGGACGCTTGAAACGGGCTTCTTCCGGGCCAGGAACTGCCGGCTAGCAAGCGGATAGCGCTATGTATAGTAAAGACGGTCCCAGCGCTAACTCAAACAAAACTTCCCGCCCCACTTGGAACATGTATTTCTCAGTTTCTTTCTTGCTTTGTTTCTATGCGTTGTGCTACAAGCTTTGCAGGAAAGCCCACCCTCGTTAACGAAGGACGGCGGCGGCTCCCCAGTGACGTCCGAAAGACGGAAGAAGATTTTTTAGGGGGGCTGGAGGTGGCCCTGCGAGCGAAACTAATAAATGTTATGGCGATATAGATACCGAAACAAAAGTAAAGATAAGCACACAGGGGTGGCTCGTGCGATAAAATGCGCAGAGCCATCATAAGCGCAGGGTAGGGAGGACGTCGCCCTCCCTTCCTCCTGCTTTCCTTTCATCCCCCCTCATTGTCGTAGGCAGGGGCTCAACCTTCGGCACAACCATCGGAAATCAATTTTGGACGGTAATAATATATACGCGTATGAAAGGACCTTGCGGCCCGCGCCCTAAAGAGAGAAAGACGGGAAAGCGGGTACCGTGTTTTACGTTTGGTAAGGTGTAGGTGCACGAGCTATTTGGTACTCTACATGGAGATGAGCGCTCAAAACTTCAAAGATACAAAAAAGGACTCCGTGTGTCATCGACACTGGACTTCTGGTCTTGCGTCACAGGACTCTTTGTATCACTGTACGGTATCAGTTCAAAGTGTTGTGCCCTTATTTTTTTAGTGCGATATTTTACGACTCTGTGCGCAGACGCACGTAACTTGGATGCGAACCCATCACTGATTGATTTGTGGGGTTTAACGTCCCAAAACCAGCTGTGATTATGAGAGACGCCGTAGTGGAGGTCTCCGGAAATTTGGACCACCTGGGGTTCTTTAACGTGCACTGACATCGCACAACACACGGGCCTCAACATTTCGCCTCCATCGATATGCAGCCGCCGCGGCCGGGATTCGATCCCGCGACCCTCGGACCTGCGAACCCATCACGGCAGAATTCATAGCATATTGAAAGCTGAAGAGCTCTATTTGAAGTAAGACATTCAATCGTCTGAAAATTTCAATTTTCACGCCTATAAGTGGAAGTTCATGCGAAGGAAGAAGGTAATGTTGCTTGGTGCTGGGTAGTATCAATTCAACTAAAATACCGTAGCCTTAAAGGTGGCCTCCAGTTGAGTGGATTAGAAGTGCAGTTAGAAGTGCTTACAAGAAGTCCTCACAGTTAACTTCAACATGTTTTTATGCAATCCAAGAAAACAGCTGTTTACGCGCTTTTTGGGAGAAAAACGTTGCTATAGCCAGGCGTGCCTTCAAGCTGTCTCAATTTTCCAAGAACAAATCTAATTCGGAATTCCGAAGCCATCGCTATATCTTCGACGTTTCCATGAATGCAGCACCGTCGCAGCGACAGCTCTCTTTTTGCAGTAAACTGGGTGGCTGCAATGATCCGATCTATGCACTATCCTAGCCACGACAGGTAAGGCCTCGGTGAGCATTCATTTCATTTCATTTCACTTTATTTGGGTATTTTCACAAAATTCCCAGGAAGGGGGCAAAAGGAGAGTGTGTCTCCTGACTTGGTCCACTCTTCGTGAGGCACTTCGGGCAGGTACAGCAGGACAGTGTACAGAATACAGTAATATACATACAAACAATACATAAACGAGGAATACTATAGCAATTGGAGAAATATAAGCTAGAGATGCAAACATCATCACTGACCGCTGGTTGAAAAAAAAAAGAAGGGAGAGAGGAGGCTGGGCGTACGTACCTTTGTAGGGCTAGAGAAGCCCCCAGTAAGTTGGAACAAGCCCCTCCACCCAGCCTTTCACTATTTGTGTCGCATTCTCCAATTTTATCCCCATTTTTTTCCCCTTCGTCCATCCACCCTCTGATTTGATTGCCCAGTCCGGCATAGGGGAGAAGGGGCACAGCTGTCGTTGAGGCCTCCTGGTCCTTTGCTAAGCGTCCTCTTACTTGTAAGCAGCGTTGCGCCCAGCAGACACGTCATCGCGCCAATCGTGGCGCTGTCAGAAACATACCCGCAGCCATAAGCAGCGAAGCCGTGGGTGCTTCGCTTTTCTCTCATTGTGTTTCTGCGGGGAGACTAAGAGTGACGTCACTTGCAATGGGGCGGGGCTCCCATCGCTTGCCGCCAGGCGACGCCGTCGACGGACCTCTGTATCTGGAGAAGACAGCGTGTCATCGAGGATATCGAGAGACGGGGCTGTCACAGGGAGGCTTCTAAATCGTGGTCCCTGTGCCCAGCTAAGGAAATATGCAAATTTTAGATACGAAGCAGCTTATGGTCGAGCCTGTTCCGTCCCTGCGCCGTCCACACCCCCACTGCGCATGCGCAACAATTGGCCCAAGCTAGCAAGGAACGAGAACGCGCCCTCGCCCTCGAGAGACAACGCTGACGCAGGCAGCGTCTACTATAGCGAGTTTCTTGATTGAAAAAACAAAAATAAAACCGACTGTTCGCGCTAGACAACCGTTCCCGGCCACGCCGTATATATAGGCACTGGATCTTGACCTGCAATGTAGGTGCCGGAGGGTAGATTTTGTGCGTAGTTGAACCATAAGGATTCGCAGCGCGCGCTTTAAGTAAATGTAATCCGGAACTCGGCACGATCTACGACGTGGGAGCGTAGGCAATCTCATAAAGACCAGGAGCATAAATGACAACGCGTGTGTAAATATACACACACATTGTCGCTCATTTACATGCATGAGTGGGCAATGTCACGGCTGATTTACGGTAGCACCGAACGATCCCGAGTGTTTCGCCCACTCGTCATGGGTCACTTAGTGGAGATGCGTGAATTTTTTTGGTGCAAGCATCTTAGAAAGGAGGGCCGTCCGATTCCTTCGGCCGAATCACGACGTTCTAATTATGACACGAAACTCCTGGGATGAGAGAACACACCAACATCAACTACATGCAAGCGCCAATGTCCCATCTACTAAGCCACACCAAAGCGGGTAGAGCCCGGAATCCAGCCATCATTTTTCACACGTATATCGCTCCCTGACGTATTTCTATAGGGACGCGACTTCGTCGGCGACAAAGAACCTATATCGCGTTCTAGGAGTAACGTTTAATGAGCTCGCGCCGGTTCTTGGTCGCATTCACAGCCCGGGGAGCCCAACTGCACCGTTACCTCATAGCGTTCTTTACGCAAGCCCGGCTTTCCTCATCTTGGAAACCTTCCCTTCGGCATAACGGTTTCGTGCGCGGAACACCGTTGGTGTCGGGGCTGCTCGTTACTTACGGGAGATTGATGATGGCCGGCGATTATGGCCACGGAGCTGGCCGATACCGGAAACCCAGGATGTGTATCTGCACACCTTATAGTTACTACTGTGGTACACCTTCTCCACCGGCACCCTCTAATGGGTGAGCTCTTTTTGTTTTGCGCCGTGTAACTTTTCTAGCCACTGCGTTTTCTTTTTGTTTAGTTTTAGCTTGCTCCAAACGCCCGATTCTGGGTTTTCTTCCAATTGCGCTTGTCTGTTTGACACAAATAACGATCGGTCTTTGTTCTCTCACACGGATAGATTTTGTGTCCTCGTACTTTCTCGTTACGTGAGTGTTGTTAGCAGCGTCAATGATAGCTTCTAGGGCGAGAGAAAGAGGGGGGGGTGCAGAGTTTCTGTCGCTAAGCCTCTCGAGAGTTTTCATCTATGTTATGCTTCCGAATCTCCTGTCGCTTGCTTAGCAAGCAGTGCACAATTAGCACACAATCATCCCTGTCCTGCGCACAGTTAGCGCAAGACCAGGATAAGTGGAAATCGATAGGAGAGGCATTTGCTCTGCGGTAGGCGAAGACATGTTGTTGTCGATGATGATGACGATCTCGCCTACTTCTGTCAAATCGCGTTTTTCCCCACCTTTCTTTCTTCAGCGCGACATTCGTTCATTCTTCTTGACCACATCTCGGCCTTTGTTCGGTCACAACTCCTCCTTAACTTCAACCCATGCTTGTATCGTTGCATCTATTTAAGTCTCGCGAACAGGCATGACCTTCTTGTTAGCAAGTTTCCAGTAAGTGCTCTCTTTGTTCTAAATCCCACTACATACACGTACCAATCCCGCATGCTCTGTCGTTTGCCCTAACCGAATCCTTTTTCGTCTACTTGACTTATTCGGGCTCTTATTGGTCCCTTCGCCCATATCTCGGCTTCTCTCAGATCTGACCGACGGGTGTTATTTTGCAGGGCGTGCTTGTTCCGTTGTCTTCTTTATCGTCTACTTCTGTCACGTTTTTTTGTTTTTGGGGATCTGTATCGAGTCGTAAACACGGGCTCCGAGGCCAGCATCGCCTTCAGAAGCCCGCATAGGGGTATACGACAAAAGCGCCTCCGGGCGGTGGGCACAAAGGTGCGAGAAAGCCCGAAGCAAGATGGATTCTCTTGGGTGGACGTGCTTATCTGCTGAGGCTTACGACCAAGCAAGCGCACCAAGAATAAGAAATACAACAAGAAAACACTGGGCGCTGATCGAAGGACACTATCGGAGCCAAGTAAGAAGGCGAGCAAAGACCTGAGCGGCGTCGGCCGCGATTTAGGTGAGCGATTGAAAGCGGGAACGAAGCCAGAAATGTGCGGGTGGAGGCCGCAGATAATATCTCGACAACGCATTTCTTTGCCGTTGTTTGTTCAACGACGATTGCGTTCATCAATTACTCTCACTGCGAAAAGTGCGAACGTTTTTGGTCGTTCTGCTCACGAAATCCTGCGGGTATAATGTGTCTCGCGCACCACTCTCATCTATGCGAAAAATGGGAAGCTCACAGGAACAAAATGGGCATCATACTGACTACAGGTATACTACAGGCCTGGGGAAAACAAGCAAGATCAAGCGATGAACGGGAGAGGACGTGCTGCAACTCGCAACAAAGTGGGCTACAGTTGGAGGGCTCTCACCCCCCCCCCCCCCAACTGTGCTGAAGCGGTTTTCAGCATGTTTGCGAATGATGATGATGATTCTGGCTTGGTTCAGGAAAGGACACTAATTTCTGCAGCCCATGTCGGGAGCACGGCAAACTGTCCGTAGGTGTAGGGGAAAGGGACTGAAAGGAATGAAAGGGAGAGAAAAGTCGTAGTGGAAGGCTCCGGAAATTTAGACCATCTGAGGTTCTTTAACGTGGAGGTGGTAGTGATTATGGTAAGGAAAAGACGCTTATTTCTGCAGCCCAAACTGGGAGCACGGCGCAGCGTCTTGGGGAGGGGATGATGGGAAATAAAGAGGACAGAAAAGTAATGAGAGATGTCAGGGTTCGCTCAGCACTGCAGAAGTAATTTTTAACGTGCACTTACAACGCACAGTACACGGGGCCTCTGGCATTCTCGCCTCCATCGAAAATGTGACCGATGCGGCCGGGATCGAACCGGCCTTTTTTGGGTGACAGCGAGTACCGTAACCACTACACCACCGCGGTGACGCTTGCGAATTCGGAGCTCGCCCTTCTATCTCTATCAGTCCCTTTCCCCTCCCCCCGGATGCTTAGCCGTGCTCCCGACATGGACTGCAGAAATTAGCGTACTCTCCTTGGTCGAACCGCAACCAATCATCAGTCAACCAATCAGCGATGAGAAACGAAAGCAGATGACCGTGACGGCGCGTGTGCAGGCGGTACTTGCTTGTTCAGGCGAACGAACCGCATGAGGCGAGGGACGGGCGAGGCGTGGCCGGGGTGGGTTCTCCTGGACGCTGTCAAATTCTGCTATCTCGTCAAATTCGCTATCTTCGCAGCTGTGATTAACCCAGACGGTTACTACGAGCTCCCTGAGTGGCTCAGAACGACGCCATTACATAATTTTACAAGATGGCGGGATCTAAGAGTGTCCAGGACAGCGCCCTTGGTATTAACGCGATAGCGTTAGAGAGCTCGTTTCGCAGAAATACCGCCGTCGGTGTCGGTGCGTGAGCGAAAAATCGGCGTGAGCGAAAAATCGAGAAAGATGCAAATAAAATAAACAATACAAATCTTCGGTCCCAGATCGAACCCGGGCCGTTTGCGTGGCAAGCAGGTGTCCTACCACAAAGCCACGATGTTACTTGGAACTGCCTCGGAAAAAAACACCACATAAATGTCAGTTAGTGGAAGGACTCTCCTTAACGCATTTTGTTCGGCAGGTGTCACGACGAAAATGAGCCCATTCGGCGATTTGTAGGCTCAGTCGGCGATTTGTAGGAGGAATAAACTTTATTGAGCATATCAAGCAAACAGCAAACATTAGATAATGTGCTGCCATCTGTGACACATTGTGAAAAACATGTCTCGACTACCATGGCCTCCGAGACGGCGAGCGCGCCCGCCATCTCTGGAGGCCATGCGACTACAGCAGAGCCTATAGGGTTCCGCCGTTCTAGGAGAGGGAACATATTGCCACGTGCATTTATCTGTGCTAGCGTTGGTGTTCCAGTGACAGTTTCTTTCGGCTGCATGGTTTGCACCGACGCGTCGCCGTAGCGTTGGAGCCGCGTTTGTTAAAACTGTGGCTCATGTTCTGTTTCACCATGTCACGAGACGCTCGCGCTCGAAAGCGTTCCTTGTCGCGAATATAAGTGCCGGACTGGTGAGAGCGCGCGGCCATTCTTACCACCGACGCTCGACTGCGCATGCGACTGTGTCTGTGCGCGCGTGTGTGTGTGTAACAACACACACTAATAAGTATGCACTGAGTGGTTGAAGTGCACACTAGGGACCGGATTTCGCTATCGCGTTCAACTCTTAAAGGCGAAGCTTAAGGGTCCCCCAATTTTTCCTTTGGAAATCTTCCTTTGGAAATCTCGCTAACTTCCGCCACACACTTCTTGCTATGCTGGTCTGATAGCGGAGGTTTCTCCTCAGCTTTCCTTCTTCCATCGTTGCTGCCAACGTTACGCTGGCCACGCTGTGAACTACAAAATGCTTTGACACGCTGAATTAGTGACGTGTGTTTCGAAAAAGTGCGAACGATTCAGGGCAGTGACGTCTTATAGTGTAGGAGAGCTGTCGCAGCTGTCCCAGTGAACACGACGCATCAAAATCGATGAGGAAATACGTTTAGAAAAATTCGTTATATCACAGATGGTTAACGACGCTCCGATTGCATCCTGATGTACCCGGTGCATCATTGTTCAACTCCATACAGCGTGTCGGACAAACTTTCCTAGCATTAATGTCTCCATAAGCCCTACATTGTCGCTGCGTTTTGCGGATATAAAAATCCAGTCAAAACAATAACGAAAGCAGATGTACCGGAAACGCTCCATAAAGGAGGCTCGGAATGCCTCACGCTACATTCCCTTTATTCCACTACGGCTGCCAGTACAACTTACCGTTGTGGAGCGACGCTTACGAAAAATAAATTTACAATGAGAGTTTTTAATCAGGCACGCGCCACGGCCGCTTTTACGAAGCGACGCCATGCCACCCAACCTTCCACGGAAAAGCGATTGTCACACTGGCGCTTCAAGTGGTGAACACTGATAATAGTAATTAATGCCGTTTTATGTCCCAAAGCTGCATTATGATTATGAGAAACGTAGTAGCCGAAGGGCTCCGGAGATTTTGATCACCTGCGAGTTCTTTAACGTGCACCAAGATCACACAGTCACACGGGCCTCAATACTTCGCCTCCATCGAAATGCAGCCGTAGCGGCCGGAATTCGATCCCGCAACCTTCGGATCAGCAGCCGAGTGTCATAGCCACTAGACCACCGTGGCGAGGCGGTGAACACTGATCATCTAGCCATAAAGGAAATGGCAAAATGATAAAATAATGGAGAGAAGTTGTGCAAGGCTTTGCATCAAGAGAAAATGTCACAGTTTTGCCGCAAGGGCGAAGCAAGAAACTGTAATGCTATACGACGTGAAGCTCGCAGCTTCAGGAGAACTATTAATTGTAGCAAACATGCACTTGCTAAGTGAGCGCCTCCCGTGGGCAGGGCGTGCTGGTACGAAGGGCTTTATACGTTGTGTGCCACAAAGCTACACATAGAAGGCTAGGGGAGGCCGCTAAATGAACAAACAGAAGATGAGCGCGAACTATCAAGTGAAGCACGCACGAAACGAACGCACAGATATACACCGAACGAGCGTGAATAAGCTGTCACGATGGATACCCTGAGTTTGAACAGCGCTCCTGTTGCAAAGGCGGCCGAAGCAGCGAAGGAAACTAGCGTGCTGCAAGTGTCGATCTGTGAGACTTGATAGTTCGCGCTCATCTTCTCTTTGTTCGCTTAGCGGCGTCCCTTGAGCTCGATTGACTTTCGTACGCTCCCTTCCGCTCCTCGCGCCATCTCGCTGGAAATTAAGAAACGCTTATAAGCGCCTGCCGTCTCTGAGTCCTGCCAGCGGTAAAGGGTGTGTATATAAGGCTCGCCGTTAGCTCCCCGGAGGATCTGCTCTTTGTGGCATAGTAGTTAGCGCCACGCGCTGCGGAGCGAGAGGTTCCTGGTTCGATTCCGCGCTTCGAAAGCACTTATCTGAATTATTTTTCTTTGTGACTTATATATATATATATATATATATATATATATATATATATATATATATATATATACATATACGGTTCATGACGGCGGCGACGGGGACGGCAAAAACCAGCGGAGCCTGTCCATATAATTGCTATCGCAATAAAACGAAGAAAGAGTAGAAGACAATGCAATGTCGATACAGCTGGACCTCTTCTCAGGCACTTCTCAATTATCACTAGCCATGTCGGGTAATCAGTGCGGGAAATCGCAATTTCATACTAAGCTGCTTGTCACGAGTGACACACATTTGTTGAAGTCTCAGCGCATGCTATGACCAGGCGTTTATATACGTTAGTCGTTTTCTCCCCGACTTCCTGCTAATGTCTGTGCAGTGTGTGTACGACACAGCGCTACCAGTAATAAGCTCTTTGTAACGTGACACCGACCAGGCGTTTTTTGTCATGGCACATAATTACTTCGTTATTAATCGCTGTATATTCAGCTGCCATTCAGTATTACCGAGACCTCGACAGCAACATATTTCACAGCATTTCTCGTTAAGAGAAAAAAAGACATATGTGGCACTAATTCAATGCGGTCGGGCTTTCGTAGCTTCCGCGTGTACTTGCTGCAGCAGCAAGACATTACAAATTTCTTATCAAGTCAAACCGCCGTTACCTGGTCACTTTTATTTTCGCTGGTATGTCTTGAAGTATCGGGCTGTATTCTTTTTCCATCTCCCAATGTTGTACTTAACCAAACTTTATATTCAGCAGTAAAGGGAAGCTTGTTTGCTGAACGTTCCAACTACGCACACTCACAGCAATGAAATCGCTTTTTTGGCCCTGTTTTGCATGTTCGTGGTATTATCACTAAACCGAATTTCAGTCTGGGGCTTCAGTCTAATATAAAGCTGAAGCAAGGTCCGCTCATTAGATTCTCTTTTGGTTCCTCATTTCCTGTTCACAAGCTCACACACGTGACTCATTTTGTTCGATATAGAACATTCCTGCTATCAGTCACGAAATTGCTTTTCGCATAGCTTCACGGTAACGAAGCTTTCTTTCCTCTTTTTCAAGTTCAGGCGTTGTAACGAACGGTGCATAGGAGCATTGCAAATTGGGGGGATTAAAATTAACGAGGTCATTATTTATCCGTAAGCTGCATCTCTGAAAAGGTTCCATGCCGGCATTAATTTTCCTCTCCAAAGCCTGAGAGATAACGCACAGCGTTACCCTCATTATAAGCTCCTATAGTTTACAACGAAACACTGCATCCCGGCAATATTGCGACGAATTTATTGCTCTCGGCACCGTCCTGTGGTAAAGTATGATGAAAAGTTTTGTCTTTTTACAGAACCTTGGGAATTTCGGACTTGCGTATCACAGCTGCAGACGAGGCCACAACAGCGGCGTTGCTAGTCAGAAGGCAGCTGAACTGAACGATCGCGCTGCGGTAGTTATTATATTTTTTTCATTTATTATTTGTTCCAGCTTCAAAAAGTGTTTTTATACTTTGCAGCAGCACTGCCATTTCGTTTCCTAACGGATTACCCCACTAATAAATTTCCTACTGCACGAGCTTATGGATGTTGCGTTAAAATGACATTCGAGAACAGACCAGCTGGCAAAATCAACTCTTGCAACATATAAATCGCAACCGCGCGCGTGTGCGTGCGTGTTTAAAGGAAACTTGTACAATGCAACGTCGCATAAGGCATTCAGAGTCACCGTAAGTGTCCTTCGACATTACAAGCTGCGGTTTTTTTATTTATTTATTTATTTATTTATTTATTTATTTATTTACCAACTACCCACAGCCCCTCCATAGGCATTACAGTGAGGGGGGATTACATAAAGTACACAATAAGAAGAACAGGTTACATGGAGCATACAGCACAACATGATCATTACAAGTAGATCACAAAGTGCTCGAACCTATACTACTACATCATGAGGCACCTGGACAAACGCTGCATCTGAACCTATCTTCATTATGCCACTTGGTAGGCAATTCTGCGCTCTAATTTTGCTGGGGAAAAAAAGACTTGCTATACACGGCACTTCTACAGAATATTTCTTTTCGTTTTAGTTCTTTTCGTTTTCTGTCATTACCGGATGGAATGATTTTTTAAAGTGTTGTGCGAAAAGGCTTTTCACTTTTTCGTTTCTCGGAAGTATTATGGATGACCTTACACTAACGCTACCTCGCGGGGAGTAGCCGTCTGGAGTCGTTAGCTCATCGTTCTTGTGACGCCACTAGGCATTTCAGTGTACCGAAAACATGACGAAAGGCACAAACGAGGGAGCAGACGACACAAGGGTTGGTTTGACACAAAGGTGTTCCTTGTCTGTTCTGCTGTTCTTGTCTTCTGCCGCTACAGACCCTATTACACGAGAACACGTGACTTCTGGTGGCCTTTCTTTTTTTCTGATCTTTAGTTATCAATGTGACGTGCTTACAGCTCTACGTATGTGTAAATATACCTGATACCGGATATTAACCTGATACCTGATATTAACCTGAAACCTGAGACCTGAAACCTGATACCTGATATTAACTGGAAGTGTAGTGTTGGATCGAGAGAGAGTGAGAGACAGAGAGAGAGGCGAATGTTGTGCGCAATGCAGGGAGGTCAACCGTAATGTTGTGCGGAAAAAGTGTAGCGCCGGAGCGCACAAGGCGCCTAATGGCGAAGAAGGATAATACTGTAATTGTGCTGTTCTAGCGATATTGTTACGAAAGCAGATAATAAACTTTAGCGAACGTTGGCCTGCATGAACAAATAGCAGTCAAGTTCAGTCAGCGTTAGCTAACATTAGCCATGAATTAGCCAAAAGTAGCCAGCGCGGGCAGTAAGCTAGCGAACACAATTGGCTTCACATAAACCAGGCACTTTTGGCGAAATTGTTTAATGTTACCTTGCATTACGAGACGCCCTTTTCTAAATTTCAGCTCAACAAATAATGTTCGCGCTAATGTAGAAACTCCTTCTCAAACCCCTCTTTAGTGCCGTATGAGTGATACCCAAACTATTACGTAAGTCAACCTTCGTGGCTTGGCGCCTGGAAACTGTCGCGCAGTTGTCCATCGCCGAAGTGCACCGAATCGTGGAAGAAATGTCACTCTCTTCGCTTCTTTCTTTTTCAACTTAAACGATGCCCTTGGGATTAGCATATCGAAGAGTGTGAGTCGTTGCGGACATGTCGCTTTCGCGTAAATAACGAAAAACAAAGGAAATAGCGTTACGAAAGCTCCATCGCCGGAACCGCTGAAACGACGGTTGGTGGATGAGAGATAGACTAATGCGGCCCGCTTCCGTTACTCATAAAAGAATGATTAATGTACTTGTCGACACCAATCCATACCTCTTTGCGGAGTGTGGATGTCTTTTCTTGTTTGTTATTCCACTGGGTTTTGTCAATGTTTTCGCCTAGTAAAACACGCACATCTTACGAGAAATCGGTAATCCATTGGCAGTCGACGGTGTCATTCGCTTTATTTGTTCGTGTCCGTTTGGCCTATTTCGTCTTTGCATGTTCGGGAACACGAACCCCTCTCTAAGGCCCTATGTGTGGGAGCTGATAGGTCGATGAATTCTGCTCAGTATAGACAGTTCCCGTATTAACCTTGTGATTTAGTCAGCATATGTTGTGACACCTTATCGCTTGACGCAGGTAGCGCTTATCCTGCATGCTGCTTCTCAAATGATTCGGACTGATCGATAAAGCTTTGCATGCCTTGACGTGTATCTTAGAGTGTCTTCCAGAATGTCCGCGAGCATCACTGATAACGCTAGAATGCATAGTGACGTATGTGTAAAAGCTGACGCATTTCATCGATAATCAGTCTTTATCGTCGATCAGCGACTGTTCTCGCCTCTCGCACTTTGCCGTGTGATTTCCTTTGCTTTGCTGGGGCATAGATTTGTCCATCAAACAGTTCGACTGCCAACGCTTCGAACTCTGCTGCTTCCTTCATCTTCGAGGCCACGTGACAATTTATACGATCATACTGGTCCAGTGTAGCAACGCACAGTTTACTTATCGGACACGCACAACATGTGTACGCGACATAGGAAAAGGTTTGTACTTCAACAAATGCTGTTCCACACTCGGACAAATACTAGCCCCCTGTTGGCGTCCAACGGGGAGGCCCATTGCTTTGCACCAACGTCGTCTGTACTGCATGCATTTCTTTCCTGTGTGGCTGCAATTTCGGTGTAAACGGTAAAAGTCACGTACAACACGAGCTTATCAGCCTCTAACAGCGTGTCTGATGGGAACGGTCAGGGTGGTCAGTACAGGAAGCGTGCGCAAGATGGGCAATGATGATTGTTTATGGACAAGGTAATCAATAAAGGAGAAATTTATTTATTTACTTATTTATTTATTTAAAAATAACTCACATGTCTAGGCTGAGGCATTGCATAAGGCGGGAAATGCTTAAATTGAGTGCACTGAATGTACCGCATATATAAAATTATTGCGGCATACGCCACACAAAAATAATGATAGGTCAGTGTACAGCTCTTGCCTTCTCAGCACAGGTCCTTCATTATTCAATAAGTATCTGTAAGTATTTGTACTCCCTCTCAATATCCACCCACTGCAGCATCTATATATAGTACTGCTGCTCTCGGCAGGCGAACGAATATGTCTAGATAAAGCGCTCAACGTGAGACACAGGTACGACCTTGGCATATCGATGGACGACAAAACGAGGGCACGAATCGATGAGGAATTTCTTTTCTATAAGAAATGACCCCAATTGCCCCTATTCTTCAATGATTCCAGCGTTTTATTAACTCTTTCGTTACCGTGGGAAAATGGGCAACTTTTCGTAGGTTTGTGTTGGTATTTTTTTGTAATAAGTAATAAAATGGTTATACTGTAATGCAATACATCAAGCGAAAGCTAAGTAAATGTACTTTTGACATGTGTAAGTTTAAAAAACTGAACTTGGAAACTAATATGCAGAAAAAATCGTTAAAGGTAACATTTCTTGCAAATTTGAAAGAACATTTGCAATTGTATGTTTACTACATAAAAGAACTAAATCTGGAAAATATTCTGAAATATACAAATTGTTTAGATAGGAGACATCTACCTAACAGAAAAGCTTCAATGACCTAGCTCAACAACTGCATGAGTTACACTTGTTTACTTGTTACCCAGTAGAAAGTGTCTTGTTCAGCCAGGTTGCACAGTTTTTTCTTTTTATTGCACAAATTTCTCACACACAGAAGCACAGTATATATTAGTAAAAAGGGAAAGAAATGGGCTATTGAACCATGTATATATGGACATATTGCGCTCTATGGTTGCAAAACGAAATGGCAACCCGTCTTGTGCCATAAAACAAAGCATACCGACGGACAGCTGATGTAGGTCCGGGCTGATTCTGCACGTCCTCGTCGTCAGAACTAAAATCCGATGATGCGGGATCATCATCTGAATCACTGCTGCTAGAAGCAGCCAAATGATCGCTTCCAGATGCAACAGAATCGCCAGAAAGGCGTCGTTCGCGCGAGGGACAAAAGCGTCTGCCATCTTCGTAAACAGACTGAGCGAACCGCACAATTGGAACCGCCGCTTAAATCGCTGCCGCATGGGAAAAATACAAACTACGCAAAAAATGAAAGATTGGTGCCTGGAGAATACGACTGATGGCGGTGCAAGTCCATAGGAGCGCTCATATTTTAAAAATAGCTTGTGGGGCGTATGGGTCACCGGTGACCCATGTCCTATGGACACGGTAACGAAAGAGTTAAGGCCTTGCCTGCATTTCTTTGTTTGAAACATGTCTAGTTCAGACTACCGGAAAGGTAAGTGCGCCGTTTTGAATTATCTAGTAAGACAACGAAAGTGGCTTTTAACAGCGCAGCCGCGTAAATACAACCTACGTGGTCACGACTTTGCCCTTCCGTTGCCAACAAAGCTGGGAAAAAAAAGAGAAGAGCATCGCCACGTCCACCCGCGCGTCCACCAAATTTGCCTAATATGCCACCGGCAGAATTCGTAATTAAGTTACTCCACGAGCGTAAACTACGAGGTGGCCTATGAGAGAGAGAGAGAGATGAGAACACATATGCAGCTGGTTTCTCCAGCAATTAACTAATTGCTCCCCTGCATGACGCGCAGCTTTTTCGAAGATAACTCCTAACCGCGCAGTATATCACAGTGGCTTACCTGACGTCTTTCTTAAGAATCGAGGAAGCGTATTTCGAGGCGCTATGCTCGCGGATAAGCATAGTTTAGCATTGAAGGAAGGCTACGTTTGCACGTGTACTCCACCGCGAAGTACTCTGGTTTGGCGCGCATTTCAGCCTACGAGCATTCCATCCTTAGTGTGTGCGTGTTTGAAGGTAGTCTAAAATATAACTAATGATTAAGCTGCCATTTATTGGCTGAGTTTTTCACAAACATCTGCCGTAATAGGACGGAGTAGCCAGACTGTGACGGATGCTCACCTGAAGGCGTATAGGTGCCATCTTCTCTTCGAAGGGCGCGTAAACGGCGGGACGATCTCACTCGTGCAAAGATATATATATATTACGCCATCTCCCGCTAAAAGGAACCATGTGTGGATGCGAAGCAGCGGGGAGATGGTTAGCTTGAGCGGGAGATGGTGCAATTTTATTGAGAGGACGAATGAGAATGTACAAGAAAAAGAACGCGGTGGTTGCGTGATGGCCCGAGCGCTCATCGCGGTGCTGCACAGGAGAGAGAATGAGGCGCGCGCGCTCCGTCATTTTCATACCGCGGAACTACCGTGGAGTATGCAGCTGTCGCACCACCTGTCGTGCGCGCCGCTCCGAAGAGTAGAGGATTCCTAGAGGAGAGAACGGGGTGAGCGTAGGAGAGGAGAGGGGGAGGGGACGCGCATGCAATGTGGTGGGTGGACGCCGCGGGAGGGACAGAGCCCCCGCGAAAAGGTGCTTCGCATCTAAAACGCCAAACGACAAAGCACACAGAAATTGCACAGAAAAGCACATAAAAATCTTTCTTCTTTGAAGTCGCGGTGTTGTAGTTTTGTAGTCGCAGAACCGTCCTGTCGCTCGCTCCTAAATGTAACAGGATGATGGGGTCCTTAAACACCTCAGCACGTTTGGGCATTACCACGCAAATATTCCGAAAGATATTGTTGTGTTAGACATGTTTAACCTGAATGAAAGAGTAGATATACATCTTGAGGCGTGTATGTCTTAAACGTAACCAGATGAAGCCAACATATTACGCTACATGGCTGCCGTTCCTGTAATTCCTGCGTCTCTAGTCATGACAGAGGAGGCACACAACAACAACAACAACAACAACAACAACAACAACAACAACAACAACAACAACAACAACAACAACAACAACAACAACAACAACGTGCAAGAAAACCCGCTTCATACGTTTGCTTTCCAGCATCGCTGCCAGCATAAAGTGTGCTTTCCCGCATATAGTCTTTGCTTACTGTGAAGTACGCTCTACAGGCGTATTAAACAATTGAGTGATACATCACAACTCTTGCACGCATTCATCAGTCTTAATCCATCATAATCCATGGTTTCGAGCCCTAGACAGCCGTGGGTTCGAGTAACATGCAGTATTTAACTAACAGATAGCAAGACTTCTATAAGCAAGACTTCTGTCTTGGGAAATTCATGTTAATCATGTTGTTACACAGGTAGCAAAGGTAGTGGGAATTTTGGCGAAATTCAGATTCCATTTGCCAACAGCCGTTAAGCTTCATATTTATAATGCACTATTTCTTTCTCATTTAAATTATTGCTGTATAGTCTGGGGTACAACCGCGTTCACACACCTAAACCAGCTGTTCATATTACAAAAGAAAGCACTTCGTCACATTGCGTGCGTTGAAAAAACTGCACACACAATACCCCTGTTTATAAAATACAATATCACGTCCGTACACAACTTATACCCATTAAATCTAGCCAGAAAGTATAAACAGGATACAGACGGACTACTTCGAACACTTTGCGAGTTGACACCACTCACAAAGTCTTATAATTCACGCAGTGATGACATCTGGAAAATACCTTTTTCACGCATTATGCAAACAAAACAAATGCTTCGTCACACACTTCCAAATCTGTTAAATGAACTCCATCAATGCGAAATCAATTTAGAAAAAATTGGGAATCGTGCACTCAAAGCATTTTTTGTCGCGAAAGATTGATGTATTTTCTTTTTGGAAAAAGCAGAGATTATGTTCGTCTGATTTCTAAGTTTTACTGTTTTTCTTGTCCTAATTCTAAAATTGTATAAAGGAATGTTGATTTACTTGCCATGTTTAGGTAAGCTGTTAATCATTACACCATGTGTATGTAAATATCGTATTGTATAATATTTCTCGCAAATATTATATTGCAGTTACATTGTCCAAACACTGTATAGGTGCTACCACGCTCGTCGCTGTATGCCATGTAAAACGGGGCTCGAGGTTTTTCAAGTGGATAGATCCACTTTTTCTCGAGCCCTCGTGTTCCACAACACGCAGACTTGTGGACGAAATAAATTTGACTTGACTTGAAGTAACTGAAAAAGAGGATAACCGTTGTAATTGTAATTACTTCCATATAATAGGTAACCGATTACTATTACATTTACATAAAACTAAGGAAAATGAGTAATGAGAACTACTGATTGACTCAAAATTACTCAGGAAAGCAATAAACCTATTTTTTCGGACTACGGAATTCGATTACAGAAAGCAGTCGATTACGCAATCTATTACATTCCCCGTTACTTCTCATCCAAATTTTTTTTATTACGGTGCAGCACATGTGTATGCGTACAGATTGGCATACGTAGCGTCTGCACGAATGTACCTCCAATTTTCGTCAAAGGTTATTTCAGCTGTGCGCGCTACTGTGTCAAATTTCAAAGCGCAGCTCGAAATTTGACTCGATGAATTGACGTATGTATACGTGCAGGTAATTACGTAATCATTTACAGAACAATAGCAGTTGCACATCACTAATTTTTACTTTTAAGGGAAATAACTGGAGTGCTACAATGTTACTGTAAAATCTAATCGATTACGCGTAATCTGTTACTTGTAACGCGTTGAGTACAAGTCTGCCTACAACTCATAATACGTTTTGGTATCCGTTGGTCATCTGTTACACGCTGCGTTCACGCTCTAATTCGCTCGTGGCCTTTCTTACATCACGTGATATTTAAGGTGCCACATCGTGTACCGCACCACTCGTCTCGACGCTGAAGGTCATTCAAGGACACTCTCCGTTGAGACATACAAGACTTTTCGCCTTAACAAAGGACGCGCCTTTTTGAGAAAGTCAGAAGATACGTGGACCTTAAGGGGGCTTCCTTTTCATCTCTCGAGCATACCCAACTACTAACTCTGAGCATCGTGGAGTATTCTAAAAGGCGGGGAAACGAGATACCACAGAAAAAGAAGTGAGAGGCAAGAGTGACAGGTGGCGCTCACAATGCCTTCCGTCTCGGAAGTCACCCAAGAGGAAGCGGCTCCAGATTGAGAAGAAGCAAGAGCAAGTGCCGTTCACAAAAGTTTGGAAGCGGCTGAGGCGCGCCAGGTTTCAGGAAATAACAGAGGCACCGCGTCGGTAGCAGCGACCGCTGCTCTTGCTGTAGCTGCTGCGAACGGAAGGATGAGCGAAGAAGTTTTGTTGAGAAGCGAAGCGAAAAGTTGGCGGGCTCGCTTCGTGATGAGGAGGCCCGGGTTGGGCTCTATTGTGAGCCCAAAGCTGTTGCCCACGCATGAGAAGGGATACGCTTTCGCCTTCAGTATGGAAAGTGTGCGGCGTTGAGGAAGTTGCGCAGACAATGCTGGGCCTAAGGCGAAGTGGCGTATCGGGCTAGTTGGTTCTTCTTCATTGTGTTTTAACGCTGTGCTAAAGTTACCAAGCGCACTGTGTTAGAGAGGACGTACTTAACGTGGACGACACCACAAGCGCGAAAAAAAAAAAAGTAGCGCTGTATTTAAGGTTATTGATGAGCACTTTGGTGGGTCGTGGTAGTAAGTAGATTTGTTTTCTGTTCATTATAAGAACCTCTCCTCTTGCTAATTACCATTTCGCTGGGAACGAAAAGGAAACGGTATTCATGGAGCTTTGATGTAGTTAAAGTTCTTATCTCTAAGGAGCTCGGCAACTCATGTTTTCCGGGTTTCCTTTGTGGCGTATGTGGCGGCGAATGGCGATCATTAGGCGATAGTCTAATGACCTACCGTATTTGTTATGATACTGACAGTCCCAGTGAGGGCTGATGCTGGCTATAGTGTTAGCTAAATAACGGTGATATTGCCAGCGAGTGATTTCTCTTGCGGGCGAAATGACGGCTATATATGGCTAAATAATTTTTACTCTTGGCGAACGTTCGCCTACTATATATCTGCTAGCCAGGATAATGCTCGCATAATGATGACCAGCGTATCATCATCATCATCATCATCATCATCATCGTCGTCATCATCATCATCGTCATCATCATCATCATCATCCGCATTTGGTTCATTTCACCGATATTGGTTAACGTCGGTTAATATAGGGTATTCGCTTCTGTACTCTAATATAGAAACATTGTTCGTACGTAAACCGATTGCCGTTCGCGCATATAAGCAGGCAACCACCTAACTTGCTTTCGACCCATCTTCTTTTCATTTTGCTTTTTTTCAAAGCGATATGATGGCGGTGAAAGATACGGTAGACAGCGAAGTGCACTTACTATTCCCATTTTCTTGTCTTAATTTTGCAGCGTTTGATCATTGATACTTCCTGGTATTATCGCTTTTACGCTAAGAAGCAACTTTATCTATAAATACAACTGAATATGAATCAGCCTTGAAAATATATTCCAGAAAGTGTGTATACTTCTCAAATAACCGGCAACGCCCCTGTTTCGGGAACGAGTCCAGTCACACCACCATCAACTGCTATATCGAAACAAATAGCAGAAGCAGTACTGCCATGTGTTTGAACTTATATACGTATACCTTGTGAGTGTGTTTCTTCATTACTGTTCTGACGGAACCACTGTTGCTGTGATTATGCCGGATTGCTTCGCATACTGCTTCGCAACCATGCATGTTGAAAGCATCAACCCAGGAGCCAAGGAGTAGCCGGTGCCTTATTTGTGCGCCAACATCTCCTAATATCATATCAATAAAAAAATAGCAGAAGCAACGCGTTTCAGTGTCACGGCCTTGTTGTTCTGCATCCCAGTGAATAAATAACATGCTGCCAAAAATATGTACAAAGTATCCAATACAGCTAAAACACTGACGTGGTCACAGTACTTACTAACGTTCCGACCATCCTCTCCCCCCTCCCCTTCACCTCCCCCCCCCCCCCACACACACCCACCCACCCTTCATCCATATATCAAGTCAGGGGGGACTTGTCTCGAATGACATGCAGTAGCGTAAATATTGAAACTTTCCAAGACATACAGGCATGCACTGACATGAGATTCAAGTTATACAGCAGCAACAAGTTAGAATTTTTCTTATGCCTTGACGTACAGGTACATTCTTCTGGAAACCTTGGCTTTACTCCGGTACACCTTAGCATCTTGTGCATATAATGAGAACTGGAGCACATTTGCTAAATGTGACAAATATCCCCCACAGTAAAAAAAAAAAAAATGCCAAGGTGCTTATGTCACGGGTGGGGAAAATCACTTGCCTTCATGCAAAATCGCTCGCCATCTACAAAATAACAAGCATATACCCAGTAAGGCACCGCAAGAAAACACAAAAACATTCCATTACAAGCCGAAGTTACACAAGTCAGAGCGTAACATTCCAATATCGATAACTTCACGAAAGAGGATATAAAAGTACGCTGTCTCCACCGAGAACTACCCTATGCATGACCCTCGTCTCGTGATGCTCAGTATCACGCATGCCACAGCGTGCCTCTCCTCAACAGAGCGGCTCTTTCAAGCTCTCAGTGACGCCTACACGTACGGTATTCGGATATTTCAGCTATCCGATGACTGGGGCATCACACCTAAGCCCGTGACCACGCACATCTCCGAACACCCATCCGGCCCATTTGTATTTGGCGTCGACTTCTTCTTCACCGCAACGCGATCTTTCTTTTCCCCAATGCCTCGTATTATTCTCTCTTCCACCACCTCAAGAATGGCTTTTATGTGAGGAAAGGGAAGGGGGGGGGGGGGGGAGGAGCTCGGTAGCGATTGAATAGCCCTACAACAGAGGGCGTAAGCAGCAGCAAACACTAAGAAAAGGACAAGCAAACTCTGCCTATGTAGGCTGGAACTTCTTTTCTCGGGTGCCGGCGTTCAATTGACCAGAAAAGCTGCTTTGCGGCTTAGCCGAACCAACAGCTCGTTTATTTCCAGTTCTTCCCAAAAGGAACCTTGGCGCGCTTCATGATCCGGGATAAAACGTATATAGTGCGCCATTCTGACGTTACCTCGTTCATGTTCTTTTCTGTGTGTGTGTTTTTTTTTTGTTTTTTCTTATACCCTTCGATGCTTGGCAGCTCGGCGCTACCCTCTTAAAGATACAAAGGCGAGAGAATTATGGTAGCGTCGGCGTTCTCGAGGATTCGCGTATTTCCCTGTTGCGTTGGCGGCCAACTCTACAGTAAGAGTCGAGTGGAACTTCAGTCCTTTATACTTACTGCTTCATGAGATCCGTATTTGCTGCAAGACAGATGTCGGTCACTTAAAGGAAAGACAGCGACTTTCGTAATGTCACTACCAAGAGAGACTGTGCAGAGTTGCGGATTTTTAAGCAAGATGGAGGACCTTAAAAATGCCCACATGCCCGCAGTTTGAGAAAATCCAACGATACAAACAAGGAAGTGAACGCAGCACAAGCAACCCCGGGATTTAGAGATAGTACTGCTAATGCCAGTTCAGGGGATTAGGCTGTTGACAAATAGGATATTGAAAACGTTAATAAAGTGCATTTATTTATTTATTTATTTATTTATTTATTTATTATTTATTTATTTATTTCGTCGCGCACTCGAGTCCCGGTCGCGGCGGCTGCATTTCGATGGAGGCGAAATGTTGAGGCCCGTGTGTTGTGCGATGTCAGTGCACGTTGAAGCACCCCCAGGTGGTCAGGATTTCCGGAGCACTCCACTACGGCGTCTCTCATAATCAAATCGTGGTTGCGGGACGTAAAACCCCATAAATCAGTCAGTTATTTATTTATTTCACACTGATAACAAAGGCAAAGCACAGGGAAGACTACTCCAAAGAAAAAGAAATTTTCACCGCGGCCACTTATGACATACTAAGACGACTTGACGGCGAAAGCCACCCCGCGTTAACGTGAAGGCTTTTTTTTTTTCGGTGGCTTGGTTTATCGCTAACTGAATCTGACATCACATGAGCGTATTAATTATAGGCTGCAGCGGCTGAAATTCAAGCACGCGTGATGCACACTTGCACATCCCTGGCCCCAGGAATGCAGATGTGTTCCACATGCGACTGCATTATCGTTAATAGTGACATAAGTGACAACGTGTCACCGTTTGATCTCATGAGCTGCGACTCAACATAGCAACTCAACAAGATGACCTCGTTCGATGTTACATTTTAATGTGAGAAAGGTTTAGTCGCAGAAATTATTGCGCCGGCGTATATATATATATGTGTGTGTGTGTGTGTGTGTGTGTGTGTGTGTGTGTGTGTGTGTGTGTGTGTGTGTGTGTGTGTGTGTGTGTGTGTGTGTGTGTGTGTGTGTGTGTGTGTCTTTACAACTTCAAAAACACATTGAAGAATATTTCAGGGAATTCCTGGCAGGTATTCCAAACCCCGACATGTCGGTCGCAAGGGGAGCCACTTGTGATACGCACCATTTGGAATTGGCGGCATGCAATCGTTCTGTGAGCTGGTTTCCGCCGCGCAGCTCCACCCTCCCATGGCTCACAAGATGGCGCGGTGTTCTCGCCACATAGTTCTCCTGAGTCTTCGATGGCGTAGCAGCGCGCTGATCTATTTATTTACTTATTAGGTCGCGGGATCGAGTCCCGGCAGCGGCGGCTGCATTTCGATGGAGGCGAAATGTTGAGGCCCGTGTACTGTGCGATGTCAGTGCACGTTAAAGAACCCCAGGTGGTCGAAATTTCCGGAGCCCTCCACTACGGCGTCTCTCATAATCAGAGCTGGTTTTGGGACGTAAAACCCCACAAAACAACAATACGTGTTACTGCTACGTATATAAAGGTACTTCTTGGACGAGTTGGTACCTAAGCATAATATACGTAGTGGGTTGTGGTGCGAAAAGTACTTCTGAAAGAGTGGCAGGAAAAAGAGGCCCTGAGTACGTATATTATGCTGTGTATCTCAACAACTACCGGCCCCTCTCTTTCCCATGTATACATTTTGGATTGTACTGCTATCGCTTTAGCCTAACATGTTGTGCTTCGTTTATAATTTCTTCTTCTGTGTGTATTTTATGCAACTTTTCTGCCTTTTATGCAATGTTTTCCTGCAGCACTTTTGGTGCTGCAAGCACGTCGTTCTCGAGGGTGATTGACGATGATGATGATTGTGGTTCGGTTCAGGAAGGGACGCTAATTTCTGCAGCCCATGTCGGGAGCACGGCTAAGCGTCCGTGGGGGTAGGGGAAAGGGAGTGAAAGGGATAGGAAGGAGAGAAAAGCCGTAGTGGGGGTCCCCGGAAATTTAGACCACCTGGGGTTCTTTAGCGTGCATCGACTACGCACAGTACACGGGCCTCTGGCATTTTGGCCTCCATCGAAAATGCGACCGCCGCGGCCGGAATCGAACCCGCGTTTTTTGGGTTCGATCCCGGCCGCGGCGGTCGCATTTTATTTTATTTTATGCAACTTTTCTCGAGGTTGGAGGACATTTGTGCCTGTTCTACACGACTTCCGATGCCAAATGAGGACCGCGAGACGGCTCTATCTTGCTCCGTGACACAGGGCCGGACGGCGAGCGGTCACGTCCACCAACGGGAAAATGAATCGCTTTCCGGTCAGCAGCGCCTGCCTCCGTCCTAGCGCTGTTTCGGCGGCGGTACCTTTCTCGCACGCCATGGTGTAGTCACCGCACCACCTTCGACACCGTGCCGCTAGACCTTTGTGCACTCTTTCTTGGTTGCCTCTAACTTTTGGGAAAAGCAGAGAGAAAAATATACTTAAATATTTAATTACAGGGACAGTGAGATAGATAGATAGATAGATAGATAGATAGATAGATAGATAGATAGATAGATAGATAGATAGATAGATAGATAGATAGATAGATAGATAGATAGATAGATAGATAGATAGATAGATATGAGGCCCCGCCACGGTGGTCTAGTGGCTATGGTACTCTGCTACTAATCCGAGGGTCGCGGTATCGGAACCCGGCAGCGGCGGCTGCATTTCGATGGAGGCGAAATGTTGAGGCCCGTGTGCTGTGCGATGTCAGTGCACGTTAGGTGGTCGAAATTTCCGGAGACCTCCACTACGGCGTCTCTCATAATCAGTGCTGGTTTTGGGACGTCAAACCCCACACAACAACAGATAGATACGAGAGGGGAAAAGCAGGGAGTTCAACTAGAACAGAAATCAGTATGCTACCACATATTGGATAAGACGTGGACGGGTAGAGATAATACAGTTAGATAGAGTAAACGTAGAAAGAAAAGCGCGCTGCACCCGGTGTGGCCTCACAATTTGCCACAGTAGTGGAAGATATGTTCGCAATAACGTCCGTGTACATCACACTTATTTTTTGGTGCTTCGAAGTTAACTTTCTCGCGGAATATTAGGACCTCCGCAGTTTGTTGTTCCACATCTTATCCTCGGCGATATGGCTCCCAGTCTGGAAGACTTTCTTTCTAGTTGAAGTTACACAAGTTTCCCGTATATATCATGGCAAACCATAAGAAACATTATTATTAAAACTTTTCGTAATACCCTCGCTAATTATTTTTATTGCTAGTGTGTTGCTGTTCATACACGTTAACAACGTTTCCTCAACTCTCGAAATAGTTTTGTGTTACTGCACACACGAGCATACGTTTTTTGACCGCACAGTTGATCGATTGCTATTTGCGATATTAAGCTTCTCATTCTGAGTGTTACGTAAATAATCAGTGAGCGTCTCCGAAATACGCGTTAACAAAATTGAATTTATCATCCAACAACGAAAAACGACAGAAACAGCATCCTGCAAATTGCGTAATCATTTCTCAGGGGGCTTTCGTATCGCAGCCCTGCGGACCCAAAGAGAGCATCCCACGCGGCTGTATCAGCCCGTACAAGTTCTAGGCAGCAGCGGAACGAAGCCTTGAGCGTAAGATGACGACCAGTACATAGCGACGACACGAGAAACGTATGGAAGAAAAGAAAAAAAGAAAGGCATGAACTAAGTACACACAGCAGCCTCGGGCAGCGTACGAGAAAGACGAATAAGGCAACCAGATGTTGCCACTGTTCCACCGCAAAAGGGATCGACCGCAGAAAAGGGGCGCTGAACGCGAGCACACGAATCGATGGACGACAACCGAAGACTCTTGCGCCATACCATACAACTCCCGAACCCCTTTTCATCCCCGTCTATCCGCAGCCCCTTTTCATTTCTGATACGGCCATTCCTCTTTTTCCCGAACACGCGAATCTATCTTGTTTCTTTCCTAACACTCCGTATCTACAGCGAAAGGAAACCCTTCCTATACGACGTATAAAAGGGACCGCTGCTTATCATGCCTCTGCATGCCAGTCGTCTGTAAGCCTGATGACTGTTGGCTATGGCTTCGAGGCGGTATACGAGATACAGAGCATCCGTGGGTAGTGGGTTTGATCGATTAGATGCGTATGCGTTTTTTCTCTCGCCGTTTCTCTGAACTACGCTGCTGCTGTTCTTGTTGTATCGTCATCTTGTCGCGAGATGGTGTCCTTTGGTCGCCGTCGTCGATGTCGTCAACGCTTCCGGTCGCCGCCGGCGAACCCTTTCATGCCGTACCGCGGCCGGCTATTGATGTTTTTCGAGTTCAACGACATGGCGAAACAGAAAGAGGCGCTTCATACACGCCTTTCTCAGTGACCGTGTTTTTCGGGTTCGCCTTGGAGACACTGTTAGCGAGGAAAGACTCATTTCTCGTGGGGTACCACAGGGATGCGTTCTCTCTCCTCTCCTCTTCAATATTGCTTTGGCAGCTCTCCCGAACTCAGTTGGCTATCTGCGCGCTTCTGTCAAAATGTCAATATATGCGGACGACATCTGCATTTGGGTGTCGGGATACAGCCACAAACGACTGGCACGTATAGCACAAGGAGCGACTTCTTCCATACAGACCCACCTGTCAACGCTCGGCCTGTCAATCTCAACGGAGAAGTCATGCTTTATTCTTTTTCCGGGACGACAGCGAAAAGCCACGCGGTTGCATATCAACTTGGGAAGCCAGCCAATACGACAGGCTGCAAGTGTTCGTTTCCTGGGTGTGATATTGGACAGCAAGCTGTCATGGCGGAAGGCTGTAGACTATGTCTTTGACACATCACTGCAGCGACTTCATGCCCTCAAGCGAGTCGCCGGCATGCACTGGGGTTGTCACCCAAGGTCTATGCTCGCTCTACACTCCGCCCTTGTGACCAGTCGGATACTTTACCAGCTGCCGTTGATACGTCCATCAGAGACCCAATATGAACGCCTAGAGGTGCTAAATCGGAAAGGTATTCGCTTGGCCTTAGGAGTTCCACAAGCGGCCTCAAACAAGAAAGTATTATTCGAGAGTCAATCGCTACCATTACGCCTTTTGGCCTCTCAAGCCCTTCTGATACAACTCCTAAGACTGAGTGAGTCCTCACCTGGGAAAACCCTAATCAGAAGACTCAGAAATAGGCACAAGTCTCATTTCTATGCCGCTCTCAGTACTCTGGAGGTGCTTAGTGCCAAGAGTCCCAAACGAAGGCAACGAAGTGACCCTCCTTGGATGTTCGAAGACGTCTCCTACGAACTGTGCATTCCTGGGCTGAAATCAAAGCGATCAACCCCTCCTTCTGAAACATGCTACCGGGTGCTCGAGCATTTGTATGATAAATACAACGGCTATCTACATGTATACACGGATGGATCTGTTTGTATGGACACAAACAGCTGCTCTGCGGCATATTGGATTCCATCTGTTTGTTATGCATGGTCTGGACGTTTGGACAACGTAGTCTCTTCAACGGTTGCAGAGAGTGCTGCTATTGCTGCTGCACTACGCAAACTGAAGAATGGACCCACAAATCAAGCCGTCATTCTCACAGACTCAAAGTCGGCAATTCAACAGCTCTCTTTGTTGTTCCACATCTTATCCTCGGCGATATGGCTCCCAGTCTGGAAGACTTTCTTTCTAGTTGAAGTTACACAAGTTTCCCGTATATATCATGGCAAACCATAAGAAACATTATTATTAAAATTTTTCGTAATACCCTCGCTAATTATTTTTATTGCTAGTGTGTTGCTGTTCATACACGTTAACAACGTTTCCTCAACTCTCGAAATAGTTTGTGTTACTGCACACACGAGTATACGTTTTTTGACCGCACAGTTGATCGATTGCTATTTGCGATATTAAGCTTCTCATTCTGAGTGTTACGTAAATAATCAGTGAGCGTCTCCGAAATAGGCGTTAACAAAATTGAATTTATCATCCAACAACGAAAAACGACAGAAACAGCATCCTGCAAATTGCGTAATCATTTCTCAGGGGGCTTTCGTATCGCAGCCCTGCGGACCCAAAGAGAGCATCCCACGCGGCTGTATCAGCCCGTACAAGTTCTAGGCAGCAGCGGAACGAAGCCTTGAGCGTAAGATGACGACCAGTACATAGCGACGACACGAGAAACGTATGGAAGAAAAGAAAAAAAGAAAGGCATGAACTAAGTACACACAGCAGCCTCGGGCAGCGTACGAGAAAGACGAATAAGGCAACCAGATGTTGCCACTGTTCCACCGCAAAAGGGATCGACCGCAGAAAAGGGGCGCTGAACGCGAGCACACGAATCGATGGACGACAACCGAAGACTCTTGCGCCATACCATACAACTCCCGAACCCCTTTTCATCCCCGTCTATCCGCAGCCCTTTTCATTTCTGATACGGCCATTCCTCTTTTTCCGGAACACGCGAATCTATCTTGTTTCTTTCCTAACACTCCGTATCTACAGCGAAAGGAAACCCTTCCTATACGACGTATAAAAGGGACCGCTGCTTATCATGCCTCTGCATGCCAGTCGTCTGTAAGCCTGATGACTGTTGGCTATGGCTTCGAGGCGGTATACGAGATACAGAGCATCCGTGGGTAGTGGGTTTGATCGATTAGATGCGTATGCGTTTTTTTTCTCGCCGTTTCTCTGAACTACGCTGCTGTTGTTCTTGTTGTATCGTCATCTTGTCGCGAGATGGTGTCCTTTGGTCGCCGTCGTCGATGTCGTCAACGCTTCCGGTCGCCGCCGGCGAACCCTTTCATGCCGTACCGCAGCCGGCTATTGATGTTTTTCGAGTTCAACGACATGGCGAAACAGAAAGAGGCGAGAGAAAGAAAGAAAGAAAGAAGGAAAGATTTCGTGTGTTGAGAAACGTTGCAAACGATGCATCACTGCTTCCAGTTTCTTCAGGGCCGTTCTCTCTGCATCGTCTTCAGTGCAGTAAAGATTACCATAACCGTATAACAAGTTCTCTTGTCGTCCAGATCCTTTGAAAGCGACGAGCGTTCTCTTTGGAGTTGCTCGAGCGCGAAATATTCATAGTTATGTTTTTCTTCACTAAAGAAAAGTGATGCAACGCATGCTTCACTACGCGCAGAGGCCACTTCATGGTTATGAACTCCTATTTTCATTTTTTTTGTTACTCTTTGTAATCCAAATAGCGTGAAACACACAAAAAATATTTTGAAAAGCAACATGTTTCAAGACTCATTCATTTATATTTCCAGCCTGATAACGGACGCTGAAGAACTCATCGTGGTAGCTTAGCGGCTATGGCGTTGGCTTGCTGAGGTTGAGGGATCGAATTCCGGTCCCTGAAGCAGCGTTTTAATGACGATGAAATACAGAAAGCGCCCTTGTATCTAGATTTAGACGCACGTTAAAGAAACACAGGTGGACAGAATGACTCCGGCAATACTCACTATAAGATCGTGGTTTCTGGCCCCTCAAGCTCCAGCAATAATTGACGCACACTGAGCACGCACAGGCACCACAAAGGTCTAGCGTTGTCCCTTTTACGTTTAGAGTTCGTTATTGCGCTGGTAATATCGGCAATATCGACAAGGAATACCAATTATTTTGGCATCACACCTTGCCTCAGTATTAGCGACGAATGGCCACCGTATATAAAGGCCGCTCTTTTGTGGGTCTAGATATATTTTTCTGTTATTTCATCCACACTGAATACTCGCAACATGGGGTCGAATGACGCTATAGCGTTCGCTCTCAAAAGCGAAGCTTGTGCATACTCCAGCTTTTTGGCTAATGGCGTCACCAGCAAGTGTCTGGAAGATACTTCGCAAACAAGCAAACGGAAAAGTGATCATCACGCATGCGCATGTGTTCGCAGATCGCATCCATGAGTGAGCCGAAGCACGCGCCAACAAATTACCATCCGTCCGTGAATGCTACCTGCCCCACAATGCGCCATGTTGCGACGGGCTGCGCAAGCCCGCTCACGTCTTCATTCCGAATCCGGAAAATGAGCGGGTGGCGTGACAGGCCATATTTCTTTCGGCACGGCGATGAGAAGAACGCCGTGCGGGCTTTCATCGCTTGCCTTTTGTTGAGTGCCAGTCCGGCCATCGTTTGCGGAACGGATCGCAATTAATAACCGCGTGATTATCGACAGAAGCTTTTTCCTTGACCGAAAATCTTCGTTGTCGTGTGACTTGTACGGTGCGTCAGGCGTATGCGTCCAGCCTTCTTCTCTGCCTCCGCCCTGGAAGCGCATTCCCTTCCGAGTTCAAAAGGACAGAAAGTTGAGCGAGTTGGTAAGGGTCCATAGTCAGAAGAAGAGGCGTGCAAGACACGGATACAACGGGAAGGAGTGAACAACACGAACGCGTTCGTGTTCACTCCTTCCCGTTGTGTCCGTGTCTTGCACGCATCTTCTTCTGACTTTGGACCCTTCCGAGTACTGTGTAGTGTGTTTTGCCTCGGCAGTTAACAGTATGCATTACAGTGCAGTTCCCTTTCATCTGAAATAGCTGTATACTGTTGGGCACAACTTGTATCCGCGATGACGAAACATATTTTTCCATCTTCAGAAGTATCAGAAGAATGACCCCCGTCCATGTTCTTGATTTTTTAGGAGTGCGTAACTTTAGCAGTATTATACAGTGCCTCTCGGGGCAATGAAGGCAAAATGTGGGACATCTTTTTGCACGATGACGCCATGTTATACGTCAATTTATTTTTGAAATTAACATGCGCGTTATAAGCAAAAGAGCCTCGAGTTTAATCAAGCCCTAGCTTGTCTCATGGTTCGACTGTTATCAATGATTGATTGATTTCCGTGGTGTTTACATCCAGAAACCACGATATCATCATGAGAGCAGCCTTAGTGGAGGGGTACGCAAATTTCGACCGCCTGACGTCGCACAGTACACTAGACTACCATCAAGGTCTTGGTTTCGAGTCATAGAATGCCGCAGGTTTGCGTTCCATGACATATATAAACAATATCCGATACCTGGTCTGTAATTTATTAAATTTAGTAATCGATAATCATCGCATACACGGGTGGCGTGCTATGGTTTGTTTTTGGCCTTCCTGGGTGTACGTGATACTTATAGTGCCACACCTTGCTAGTCCGTGTCGACTCCCAGCTTGTTCAAGGACACCATCCAAGAGAGACTAATAAGATTTACGCCTTAATCAGCTCTCGTACGCTATTTATGAGTGCATTTGAAACTTGCGAGTGCCGGGATGCTAGTAATGAAATGAAGAACGAGCAGTAAAGAACGAGAGGCTAATCAACAGAGGAGTAACTTTTTCTCCACACTACCAATGAGGAAACCAGAGTGCAAGAGAAGGTATATGTGCAGCTTTTAAGCGAATCATAGTGATTGCTACATCGAACATTAACTCCTTAGGTATGGTCCTGCCACCTAGTCTGCGTCATCGCTTAAAAGCTGAAGGGTCGGTCTGTTACGTGGACCTCTTCAGTCGGTGGTGCATCACGAGGACAGGCTCCGACTAACACGTATTATATGGTATTATCCTACCTCCATCGCTCGCATAAGATTCGAAGAAGTTAGAAACGACTTGCCAGTAGCATGAACTTTGCTAATTTCGTTTTGCATGTGTTAACTGGGCATTTAAAAGCCTACGATTCGCTGTGATGACCCCGGACGCTTGAGCGAATAGAACTAACTATATAATAAAAAATAAATAATAACAAGGAATCAATGTATCGCAAAATCAATACATGAAATAAGTAAAACGTCACACTGCACGTTCAGTACTTCATAAACCAATAAGGAAAAAAAAACAGAGGTGGGGGGAGGCTGGCGGAAAAGATCCACGGACTATGCGTTGAAATATACTACACAAGCTTTACCGAGTGAAGTGTTCCATGCGAGGCCTGTGATACGCTTCGGCTCATTACGTCTCTTCGGCAAGACTGGGGTTCTAGGCCGACGGGTCGTTGGGAAAGAGTGGAGACTGAGTGGATCGGAGGGTGTTGCTCGACGTAGAAAGACGGAGTGTAAACGGTGAGGAGGAATTGAGTCAAAGAAGTATAGTAGCGGCACTAAGCCGTGCAGAGAGGAGAGGCAGCGAGGAGACCACCCAAGAACCGCGGGGTTTTCGAGCGAACCGCCCGCCGTGGTACCATCTTCAACGCCTTGTCCAAACATTCCCGAACGGACGCCTCCCTCGACCATCGGACGGTGGCGCGGTGTCTGTTTACGCTTGACACCCTCTTTGCTTAAGACGGTGCACGTGTCTTCCTTTTTTTCTTTCTTTTCGTTGTGCTTGCTCTAGTAGCACGCTTTTTCTTTCTAATTTTCTGAGTAGGGGAGTGGAGCGCAGAAATTGGAGGGGCGAAAACCAAACAAACCGACGCTCGTTTCGACAACTGAGCTGGGCGGCTCGAGCCACCTCTACTGGTTCGGCTATACCGCAGTAACGCGAATTTAGCACAGCGTTAAGAAGAAACACGCGAAGATTCTTAGACGAGCGAAGCGAGGTCAAAGTTGCAGTACTCATAAAATTATCTCTGAACCTTTTAAACCCTGTGTGATTCCACGTATCTCCATGAAGCTTTGCCTTGTCTCGGGCGTTTCAAGAAGCTGGTGAGGTGCCACTTACTTAGCACTGAGCCTCTTTTAAAGACACATTCACAGAAGCGGTAGAATGGGCACTACAGCAAAGGCCTCCTGAGTAGAATTAATGGGACAGCACGGATGCAAAAAAGAAAGGCCGTGTTAAGGAAAGGTACAAACGCGGAATGGAGGGAGTCGCGACCCGAACGCCGGAGACGAGCCGGCGCCACCAGAAGCTTGTGGACGAAGTCGTCGTGACCGAAAAGCTGGAAACGAGCCGAGCGCAGGGGGTGACGACTGATTTTTCACCCGAAGGAGGTCTACTGCCTTCCTATGTGATCAGGCTGGAAGAAGGGTCGCCTCGGTGAAGTTGTTAATTGAAAGGGCGGTCCATCACCATATCCCCCTTCGAACCTTCGACATGACATTTGAGGAGAAACCTCAACTGAGTCCTCCCTAGAAGACGTCATAGCACGACACGGACTATTTAACCATCTGGAGAACCCCGGCATGGAGACTAGCATTAAGCAATAAGCTACCGTCACGTTGTAGATAAATTTCACTGTAAATATTATCACTCCCAACGCTCCTCGTACTCTTCTCTCCCGGCCCATGGGCTCCTGGCCTGAAATCAACACGAGTTCACGACACTATAGTATACTTGCTCAGCTGCCTCGGCTTCGCTTAGTAGAAATACAAAACAAAAAAAAATATTGTAGGCAGCTCACACTAGGAGCGCAAGGCTAGGCTACGTCACAGCGGAGCTCGTGGCTTTCCCTTCCTCTTTTCCCCAGCGATTGATGTGATTGGCTTTCCAGGAACGACGTCATGAGCACAAGAGGGCCAGCCACCTCACTATCGTCGCGGCACCTCACGGCTCACACGTTTCACCGGCGCACAAACTAGGGCAATATTCTAGCCACCCTGGCACTATTGAGGCCGGCGGGCCTCAGTAGCGACATGATGGCTCCAAGTCGCTTCTGAAGCTTCCTGCGTCCTCCATAGTGCTAGGGTGGCTAGAATTGCCACTCTAGCACTATTGGGGCCCCAAATACTTAGGTTCACGCAGTAGTGCTAGTGTGGCTAGAATGGCCATCCTTGCACTACTGCGTGAATGTAAGTATTTGGGTTGGCCCAAGCTCCCCAAATTCTGATGTTGACGCTGTTGCAGCACTCAAGCGGCAACCTTTACCAAGGAAATCGCGATCGTTTTGAACATGTGCGAAAGTCATGAAACGAAAGAAATGCGTTATGTTCGACAGAACGCACCACGCGATTGTGAGACATTCGGGTAATCTTATTTAGGAATGCTCTTTATCCGTTGATGCTTGGGTTAACGAGCACGCTATGCTTTTCGATCGACAACGTACGCTTCTTGCGCCAATCGCCCTGCATCTGCAGCAGCTGCCCACTTTAGCAAGCAGCGCTTCGAGCGATTACTTCTACCACCTTGCACATTTCCTCTTCATTTCACTCGCCAGGTCTGAATAATCCTGAACGGCGCCGTAATGCTTCGATAGAACCTGTGAAGAACGTGCGAGTCGTTCTCGCCTGCTCTCGCTGCAGAATTAAGCTCATTAGCCGAACTCTTAACGCTCCCCGTATTGAGCGGCTCATAAAGTGGCGGCTCGTAATCCTCCTTCGCCGGCCCACGGTAGTTTCGTGTGGGATCTCGCCTTATATAATACCCCGCCTGTACACGGAATAGCTCCCGTCTTGAGTGCGGATCGCCTTGTTTGACGAAGAAATTATGGAGAGGTCGTCGAATGAACTGCACCTCAGCCCTTCCCTCCGCCACCAGTTCGTGGCTGAATGGCGTGAGCTTTCTCTCAGGGCGTACTTAATGCAAATGATTCAGAAATAAGGCAACCTATTTGGAGGCAGCCTCGCTTTTCTTGATACTATGGGATCTTACGCAGAGAGAGAGAGAGAGAGAGAGAGAAGGGGGAGACAAGGACTTACGAGTGGGACGTGGAGGCAACTAAATGAGATTAAACGTAAAGAGAGAGAGAGAGAGAGAAGAGAGAGAGAGACCGTTTAGGAGAACCATGAGCTCCTCCTGGGGCCCACGAATCAGTCCATCATATCACCTCGTCGCGTCGTTGTGACTGTGAAAGATGCCGAATACAACCGCTAAACATCGAACTCTTTATTGAGCGAAGCCGCGCAAAGGCAAGAACGTAGCTGACTGTACAATGATAACGGACACTAGAACAATAGCCAATCATCTGGGATAAAGAAAAAAAGAAAAAGAACAACTGGTCAGCGGAGAAACACGCCATGCACCTTTTATACACGTGTCATAGTGCATCCTGGCTTTACTCGTTGACGCTCTCGTGAGATCTGGAACGTATACTCAAGTATTCGGGGATTTCAGAATTCGGTACGCAAGCTTTGCGTTCTTACCGTACGCGCACTATTTACCAGAATAATTACGTGCTTATACTCAAGGGTTTAGCGTACGACGCTTTAGCAGGGACGATAAACGCAACGATGGCGTACGCGAAGCTTTGGGTACCCTATTCTAAAACTACCAACATATTAGCTCGGTACCCGTTGGGGTGGTCCCGCGCCGCCCCGCAGGCTAATCAGTACACAGAAAACGAACATGCGTACAACCCGGCCCAAGAACAGTCGGCGGGGCTTCCGGGAAGTCCGCGTGAAGAACGAATGAGCCACGGGCTCCCGGGGCTGTCCGGGGCCGTCCGGGTACTTGTAAAACAAATACGCTCAGTGGCATGCGTTCGCCATGAAATAAGAGGAATAACTTAAAACGTGTGTCAATATAATGGTCCACCAGCTGCCACGCTCCTCCAGATACCGTGCCGTAACTCCCTTTCTGGGCATAACCTGTGATTCAGTTTAGGAAAGGGCGCGATTTTCTGCAGCCGCGATAGGGAGAACGGCTCAGCATCTTGGGAATGGGGAATCCTCTACCCCATGGACGCTGAGCCGTGCTCCCGGAAAAAGCTGCAGAAGATAGCGATCGTTCTCCAACCTAATTACATTCAACGCACAGCGCACGGGCCTCTGATATTTTCGCATCTATTGAAAATGAATGTTGAAACCACGAGTCCGCACTCAAGCGCCATAACCACTACAGTGCCTGGATGTCTTTCTTCGACGAGGAAGGCGTAGAGGCACTAATGGCCGCTAGACCATCGCGGCATCTACTTTACGTCCGTTGCGGTGACGGTTAAGATGAAAGAAAGGTGGAGAGATAGCAATATATGAAGTGATAAAGATGACACAGAGAGAAGCTATGAAGAAGACGACGACGCAGAAGGAGATAATGATGTTCAGGTGAACAAGGACCAGAACTCAATCACTCGTAAAGTGGTGGCGCTTGCTTGCCCTCTACGCTGATTACTGGGTTTGAACAGGCGTGGAGTTGACTTCATGTTTTTTAGATTCGCAGCAGCTTATGGTCAGCCTCAGGACATGCCGTTCCACCATGAACAAGAGGAAAAAAATCTCGCATTTCAACGAACGGGTGAACCATGAACGATTGGGCGAAGCACTGGGGATCCGTTCGGTGTTACCGTAAATCACCCGTGACATCGCCCACTCATGCATGTAAGTGAGCGACAACGTGCGTGTATATTTACACACGCGTTGTCATTTATGCTCCTGGTATTTATGAGGTTCCTGCGCTCCCACGTCGTAGATCGTGCCGAGTTCCGGATTACTTTTAGTTAATGCGCACGCTGCGAATCCTTATGGTTTAACTAGGCACGAGAGAAATCTCCCACCGGCACTACATTACAGGTCAAGATCCAGTGCCTATATATATGGGGTGGCCGGTGAACAGTTGTGCAGCGCGAGCAGTCGTTTTTTTTTTTTTTTCAATCGAGAAACTCGCTAGCAGACGCTGCCTGCGTCAGCGTTGTCTCTCGAGGGCGAGGGCGCGTTCTCGTTCCTTGCCAGCTTGGGCCAGCTGTTGCGCATGCGCAGTGGTGGTGTGGACGGCGCAGGGACGGAACAGGCTCGACCATAAGCTGCTTCTCACCTAAAACTAAAACGTGTGTCAATATGCTGCGTCCGCCGCGGTGGTGCAGTGGTTGCGGTACTCGGCTGCCACCTAAAATACGCGGGTTCGATCCCGGCCGCGGCCGTCGTATTTTCGATGGAGGCGAAAATGCCAGAGGCCCGTGTACTGTGCGTTGTCAGTGCACGTTAAAGAACCCCAGGTGGTCAAAATTTCCGGAGCCCTCCACTACGACCTTTCTCACCTTTCTTTCAGTCCCTTCCCCCACCCCCATGGATGCTTAGCCGTGCTCCCTACATGGGCTGCAGAAATTAGCGTTCTTTCCTAACCGAACCACAATCATCATCATAATCATCATCAATATGCTGCATATGTTAGCGTGGTCGACCAGCTGCCACGCTCCTCTAGATACCGTGCCGTAACTCCCTTTCTGGGCATAACTGTGATTCGGTTTTGGAAAGGGCGCGATCTTCTGCAGCCGAGATAGGGAGAATGGCTCAGCATCCTTGGGAATGGGGAAAGGGAATAAAAAATATGGAAACGAGGGTAAACGCCGCATAGGCGAGGGATGGTAGATGGGAGGATTGAGTAATTGGTACCATTTGGGAATCTTAATGCGCACTGACATTTTCGACGACTTCATTTCTTTCCCTCTAACCCCATGAACGCTGAGCCGCTGCTCCCGGCAAGAGCTGCAGAAGATAGCGATCGTTCTCCAACCTAATTACATTCAACGCACAGCGCACGGGCCTCTGATATTTTCGCATCTATTGAAAATGAATGTTGAAACCACGAGTCCGCACTCAAGCGCCATAACCACTACAGTGCCTGGATGTCTTTCTTGGACGAGGAAGGCGTAGATGCACTAATGGCCGCTAGAACATCGCGACATGTACTTTACGTCCGTTGCGGTAACGGTTAAGATGAAAGAAAGGTGGAGAGATAGCAATATATAAAGTGATAAAGACGACACAGAGAGAAGCAATGAAGAAGACGACGACGCAGAAGGAGATAATGATGTTCAGGTGAAGAAGGACCAGAACTCAATCACTCGTAAAGTGGTGGCGCTTGCTTGCCCGTTACGCTGATTACTGGGATTGAACAGGCGTGGAGTTGACTTCATGTTTTTTAGATTCGCAGCAGCTTATGGTCGGGGCTATGTCACTCCATACCTCGATCCATCCATCCGCCGTGTGGTCTCCACACCCGCACTGCGCATCCTCCTCCCCCTTCTCTCCTTGTCTCATCTCCTCTCATCTTGGCATTCCTCCTCTGCTCTCCGAACGGCGCGCGTTGACTTTGGAAACGCTCTTTCTTCGATGAACGCTTTACCAGCTCGCAAGGAACGAGAACGTGTCCTCGCCCGTGAGAGACAACGTTGACGCAGGCAGCGTCTGCTAGCGTCAAGCCGATGCAAACGCGGTGTGCACCTCCCGTGCTGCTTCGCATCGCCTCATGGGCCCCTTTAGAGGGAGATGGTGTAATTTTTTAAATATATGATGGAACTAGCAATATGACAAACAATGCTAAAGCACGTCACCAACACGCGCACTCCACCCTTCCTAAATGAACTCGGGTCAAGCGTTTCCTTCACATTTGCCGGCAAGGCGTTGCGAGGGCTGTGTCCGTTAGAGAAAGCCATGTGGTAAAATTTTCTGGAGCCCTCCACTACAGCGTTGCTATCGTTCCACTCTTTCATTCACTTTCTCACAACTCTACGGCCGCCGAGTGGGCTCCCGACAAGAGCTGCTTACAACAAGAGGTGAACGATTTAGAGCACACAGTGTACTGTACTGCGGGAGAGCTCTGTGGAGCTGCCCCTAATGTCACGAACGAAGCAACGTCCACGTAAACGTGAGACACACACCAGGAAGTACAGGGACTTTAACTCAATTGTAGCCAAACTTCAAACTGAGGAACTACGTACTAGCTACCTTATTCGTACGCATAATTTTCCCCTGCCAGAAGTGTCGCAACCTGCCCAAATGTTTCCGACAGCTCTCAAGGAACACACATAATGAAGTTTCCCTTACTGCAAACCTTGCGGCCGCACCTTTCCTTCTAGTTTATCTCAGCTTTTTGGTGATATAAAATTACCATACAAGCAAACATTTCCCTCTAATTACTCCAGGAAAATTGGGGCACCTATATACTATAGTGGTGAGAAGACGGAGGAAGCAGCCTGGAGGTAGCGGCGTTCCCCTCCTTCTTCGAAGCACCATAACCGCTACACAACAACAACAACAACAATAATAATAATAATCCACTCCTCCTTTCCCTCCTCCTCACCCTCATTACCCGCTGCGATAAACCCGAGCAAAACGTGTGCGTTTAAGCTCACTACGAAACACGTGAACGTAAACCAATAGCTGAGAAAGGTTTTAATGAACCAGTGGGATTACCCCCGTGAGAAAACACCGAGGTCAGGCATTTCAGCTTCGCGGGTTTACCGTGCATACCTGTACAGTGTGCATGGGCTGCGAATTCTTTTCCCTTCATTTGTGATTAAAGTACAGCACATGGTGTAGTTAGAGACGCTGCTCATTACGTATTCGGAAAGTTCGAGAAGCACCGGGGCGCCCACCGAGGCTCGCTTGTTATGGCCCGCCCAGAAGAGTGAGGTACATCGAGCGAAAGACAAACACGACCGGACGTGTTCCTTTACCAGCGCTCCGAGTCCTTCGCTGCGCTGTGGAAGCGGCGGCGCTTGGAAGGAAGTCTTCGTTATTTGTCCAGCTGGTCAAACTCTGCGGGCTCGGAAGCACTGTGAGCTGCCAATATGCAGGCGTGCAATTTATTTTTCGTTATTTATCTCAAACGCTTATGCTCATTTTTTTTTTCCTTTCTAACTTTCTTGCAAGAATCTCACATGGCTTGGCGTTTCTTGAGTATACTTATTTACTTTTAGGGGAAACCGGAAACAATATGCATATACTCCTTCATAGTGCATTGCACTATATGCAGATGCTTTACTTTTTACTTTAATGGTGACTGACTGTCATCTCTCTTTTTCTCTATCCCGCGTTTACTTCCTCTATTCAACATACAGCCCCTCGTTCCTCGGTAGTGAGCAAGCGTCGTGCAGTACCTCTAGCTGCAATCTTATCCCCACTTGTTTCTCTATCTGTCCACAGCTTACGTGCGTTATCTGACGCAGCCGCCGCCGCGGACGAAAGCAAGAACAGCTTCGAAATACTGAAATTGGCGACAGTGACTCAATGCATTATGCCCTGCACTACCAATGCTTACCTCGTCTTACGCTTCGGCGTACACTTCATCTCTATGGCAACGACTGGTTGTAGATTTTATTCGCATTTACGACAAGTAGTCATGAAAAAGGTGCTGTCCTACGAAGCACCCGCGGCGGTGAACATTGCGACATGAACATTTATTTATTTATTTATTTATTTATTTATTTATTTATTTATTTATTTATTTATTTATTTATTTGTACTTTCCTACAAGCACAACACTTCACCTTGGGCAAGCGAAGCTTCAACAATTTTTATACGGTGTCGTCAACTTACAACCACACAAATCGTGAGATGGTCAATAATTATGTAATGAACAAACATGTCCCTTTAGTTTTCGCATGCAGATAAAATATTGTGCTACAAAAAAAAAAAAAGAACTGACTAAATGAAAATGCACTTTCCCCGTTTTACCGTGACTAGGCAACAGTTCTAACGTAGTATCGTCAACGGCCGATTTCACTTGCTTAACGTTTACAATTTTAAATCGGCGCCGGCGAATCCTTCAAAACTCACGCAGCATCCGAGTCCGACGTAGCTCTTAAACCAAATTTAACTTAGCCGAGAATGACGCATACCGAACGTTCTAAACTACACACACTCGAACAACGCAAATGAAACGCAAATAAACATCGGAAGAACGACGCGTGCTTCGCTCTTCCCTCGCTAATTAACTAATTGCTCTCCTCTTACGCTTCCCATCCTTACCCAAGGACTCTTTCTGGCGCATGGTGAAAGCACGCCGTACACCGAACGCTTCCACTTACACCGTATTTTCGAACAAAGCCAGCGAGTAAGAGAGACGTTGAGAAAGGCGGGAGGGGGGGGGGGGAGGGAGTCGTGCATTTGGAATGCATTTGCAAGTCAAGCCTCTCATTCAAAATGACTCGGCTGATTGTTAGTGCACGCAAGCGCCGGGAGCTCGCACGGTTTGAGCCCGGGAAAGTGAAGAGCGTGGGAGGCACGACGCCCAGCGCGCCCGACTCACAGAGCCAGGGAGTCAGCGTTGTTTGCAGCCCTAATTAAAATTTACGAATGCGCTCGCCTCACCTCCTTACGCCCTTTCTTTCCGTCTTACCACCCGTCTCCTCGTTCCTTCTTTCACCGTACGCGGAAGCGCTTCGGAGTGAATTGCATTTGTAAACTCTTTAAGGAGGCCGCATTCGTTGAGGCAGATGTCGATTCCCTTTCTACGTACAAGAGAGGTAAGAATTTTAAGAAAGTCAACATGGACGTTCAGTTGTTAAGCGTTATACGTCTCACTCGTGCCCCTGTGCTGACGGTTGAGAAGGACTCATATACCTCTCTGTGAAGCGCCGTCACAATATTGTACAAGCCTTGTACAGGTTGCACCTATGGAATGTGGCAGAATTTTTTACGGGGGAACTGTCATGCGAAGCCTGTTCCGTGGCCGCACTGCGTTCGCCAAAACGAGACATGTTGCCTAGCGGGAACTAGAAGCAAGAATTTCGCCACAAGGAAAGAAAAACGGCAAAAGAGACAATCTGTTGTGTGTGCGTGTGTGTGTGTGTGTGTGTACTGTATCATGTGCTCTTTCTCTCTCTTCCATCTTTCAATCTTCCCCATCCCGTTCCCATGCGTAGGGTAGCAAACCGGTTGTCCGCAACCGGTCAGCCTCCCGCTGCCTGTGCCTCTCCATTATTTCTTCTTCTGAATAGACTATTATATCTACACTGTATCAAGTTGTTTGCATCAAGTTGGCAGATTAGGCGTTATTAAATTTTCCAGTTATTTTTTTATAGCTCGGAATGGAGGGCGTGCAAATAGACATGGCTGATCGGAAAAGCCGGCACTCAGTAAGGGCGCCATCCACGCTCAGCCTAATAGGGAAAAAATAAGGGACGCCGCGGTTCAACGTACGAAGCAGGAAGATTGGCAGGGAGGGGTTCCCTTTTTGGAGAAGAAACGAGTCGACGTTTGAACGACGTCGGAGGCTTTTTTTTAAATTCTTTTCTCGAAAAATAAGAAAGCGGAAAGCCCTGCTCGTCCTCTCATGAGAAGCGCCCGCGTAGACCTGAGCACAAAGCTTTTTAAGCACGTGGGCGAAGATGAAAAAAGAAAGAAAAAAGAAAACACGCGACAAAATAAATGTACAAGAACTTTAGGACGTGTCAAAGCTGGAACGAACTTTCGGTCAGGCCGTCGGAGGACGGCTGAGACAAGTCCGGAATTCAATTTTCGGTCGCGGCTTCTACCGGAACGACGGCTAGACAGATTGATTTATTTTCTCGCTGGCGCTTTTTTTTTTCAATATTATTCTCAACAGTTTAGCTTGATTGGCTCGGTTCCTCGGTCGTGTGCTTTGAAATGAACGGAGGCGTAAATTTCTGTCATTGCGGCGTTTCTTTGACTTTATACCTTCATTGGTTGACCGGCAAAACGTAATAAGCTCCACTGAAGTGTGTTCGCTTGGTATTTCCATTTCTTTCGTTGCGGATGGACACGCGTTAGCTAAGTAGCGAGAACGAATGTAATTAAGGAATGAACTATTCGGTCCTCCAACACATACATACATACATACATACATACATACATACATACATACATACATACATACATACATACATACATACATACATACATACATACATAAATGTTATGGCAACAGTGAATTCTTTAGTGTTAAAGGTGCTTGGTTGTTGCATTAGTGATGCAATAATTAAATTCTTTAAATGTTACTTTTATGTTAGTGATGTATAAACTCGTTGGTATGTTATTTTACAAGCAACTTGATGTTCTGCAGTGTGCTTCAAAGATTGTTTTGTATGTAGTCATGAAATGTCTGCTTTACAAACTGGTTTTCTAATGTGCCAATTCCGCTATCTCTGCTGCCCCAGCGAGGTAAGGCCTAGTCATGAGGTTTAAGCCCCTCCTTTTGCCTTACCTCGGGGGCAAACCTTGTACCTGTTCTTCAATAATAATAATAATAATAATAATAATAATAATAATAATAATAATAATAATAATAATAATAATAATAATAATAATAATAATACAAACTTACGAAGGCACGTGTTCCTCACTTCCAGTTAACGCGACACGCGTGTTTGTGTATGACGGCTTATCGATGTGATTACTTTCTATGTCCTTCTCCCGAAAATGTAGGCAGGCATTGTGTCCCTCTAGGTGGCAGTTTTCAGCCTTCTCTATTACCCTCATGTCCTTGTGCGCACATGTTTACGTGCCAAATAATAATAATCATTATTATCGACGTATACGTCATGCTGGTATTTTTACGTAGCACCATCACGACGAACTGGCGTGACGTCCCCACATTGCTATGCGATGTCATCGTGACATTATTCTATGGAGTAATCAATTGTTGAAGTCAGTGTTCCAGGAGGCGTTTCCTTGATTCCGATTTCATGAAACATGGCGTTACTGATAATCAGTCACCGCACCGATACCTGTAGTACCACTATAGGGGACAACCTCAACACTGTGAACAGTGCGCTTTCATAACACTGCGATAGGTTTTATTAAGCGATGGTGTGTCAATAGGATAAACAACCAACGTAGCTTTCTTACGCTATTTACAGCTTTAAAAAAATCGAGCTACCCTGAGTTTTCTGTCACTATATAATACGAGCAGCCAACAAAACCACATTAAATATGTGAATGCCATGGCAGAAAGTTCGAAGCAACGCACCAGCAAGAAATTGACCAAGAAATGATAAATCACCACCCGAATCGATGCCAAACGGTTGCATCGTGTGACAGAGAAGCGGCGGTGATTTGCGTTGCCATCGGAACGCTGGACATCTCAGCTTTTACTGCGCACTCACACTGATGCGCCACTCCGGTCCAATTACTCTGCGAGGGTTGCAGGTCTTGCCCAAACCAGACTCTATTGCGTCTTGCAGCAAGCAACCGGCGCTGACGCCAGCGCGAACGACTCACAGTATCTGCAACCGAATACTATGCATTGACTGGACAGTTGCAGCCGACATTTGCTGAAAAAGACCGGGCTTTTGTGTGGGGCATCCCCACGCAAATGCCTTCTTCGGGTGCCGTCGCATTAGGCGTCGTGATAAGCTATATATGGCTGCATAGATGACGGGGTTGACAGAACAGTGCCGAACATAAACCACACACCTTACAACTGCGTCGTTTCGAGTGGTCGAATGTAGCCCTGTAGCATACCTCGCAATGCGCTTTTCTCGCGGTGGGATGGACTGCTCTTAAGCCTAACGCGACCGGTACCAGTGATCTTCTCTGTGGGCATTTCGTTATCACTGAACCATTAGACCATGAGACCATTAGACCGTGGTTGCGTGCGCGCGATCTCTTGGAGCAGCCGGGCTGCTGGCTCGTTAGCGGGAATTGATGAATCCCTGTAAGCATGCATTCAGAGAGATAGACTTGCCCGAACCGCAGAACGTGCCTTTCTCCATCAGCCCTAACACACACACACACACACACACACACACACACACACACACACACACACACACACACACACACACACACACACGCGCGCGCGCGCGCGCGCACTTATTGTGCGTATATGGTCTCTCGAGCTTGCGGTTTGTCTGTCCTCCGTTTTGCTTTAATCTTTTATGGGCAAAGAAGGGCGAACGCACGCACACTTCTGATAGGATATGAGTGATTAATTTTTATTGCTTATCGCTGTACGCCATAAGAGAGCACCCGTTTTTATTCTCGCGTTGAACACAGCCTGCTCCTGTTTTCCGCCGGCTTGCGTCTGGAGTGACTCAAGTGTCTTCAGCAGCGCTTAGCCTGATTACTTCTCCAAGCACGTCTTCACAGGGTCGAGATTATCAGCGCTAAAATAGGAAGAATCAACAGTTGATGAGGCACCCATCTTTTTTGTTCCAATTAGTATACATTAAAGAATCCCTGCCAATTCTAGGCAGGCAACGAGCGACCAAAAGAGCAGAAGACAGGATAACGTTACTTTTCTTTCTAGCCTACACCATGTGCATCTGTTCTATGATTGTGGCGTTGTTTATTTCTTGAATTATTGAAGACCCAATGATTTTTGTAGTTCTTTCGCAATTCCTTTCTCTGTACTACACGAACTCTACCAAAGGCTTTTCTAATGCTGCATTTTACGCGTTCGTTATTCAGCCAGACAGTTCTTTTTTTTATTTTAAACAGAAACGCCGTCATCTGCTATAAATGTAGATACAAATACAGGTCATTCCATCTATAGCTAACCAAGCCTAGAGTAAGAGACAAATAAACAAGCAAGCAAGAAAACAGGATCGCGTCTACAGTACATGGTTGGGACACCTCTACAGAGTTCAGTTGTTATTAGGTAACGGGGTTTCTTGTACAAGTTAGTTGCCTATTTAGACAACTCAAACGTTACAAATTACGCATGCAAAGTGGCGGCTATAGCGTCAAGCTGCATATGCCTCGTGAACCCTTCAACGCACGTGTAATTCTTGCACCCCCTTTTCTGGCACTCATTAACACGCTTTGCAGTTCCCTTTTTGTCATCGCTATACATTTAACCGCGCTGAACAGTTTGCTGTCACTCACTTTTTCGGTCGGCCTTTTTTCTCACCGGCTTCAGCTTTGGCTCCCAGTCGTCTCTCATTTGCCACTGGTAGACACACACAAGGTTTTTGCCACAGCACTTGACTACTTAATACAGCGTACAACATTCCGTAACACATATGCTGACTGCTGCCACGGCCGCTGCGTAGAATAGTACTGGCCGTGCCACTACTCTTTGCACCTGCAACAAATTTCTCGTTGTTATGTGGGGTTTAACGTCCCAAAACCAGCTCTGATTATGAGAGACGCCGTAGTGGAGGGCTCCGGAAATTTTGACCAGCTGGGGTTCTTTAACGTGCACTGACATCGCACAGCACACGGGCCTCAACATTTCGCCTCCATCGAAATGGAGCCGCCGCTGCCGGGATTCGATCCCGCGACCTTCGGATCAGCAGCCGAGTACCATAACCACTAGACCACCGTGGTGGGGCAGCAACAAATTTCTTAAGGCGGTAAGATTGTACTTGCCTCGCCTATCTTTGCACAGTTCCGACTCGCTTCCAATTGTCGACCTCTGGGCACGTTTAAAACGCCGCTTCCGGAAAACTGTACAAGCACCACAAGACGGCGTCGTTCCCGCCAATGACGAAGCAGAAAGATTCCCGCCGTTTCCTCACCTGATAAGCTACCGGACTGCTGTCGGTTGCCATGGTGACGAGACTGTCTGCTTTCGTTATTACTGTTCACAGAGTCGGCTTGTGCAGTACGCCTCGCCGTCTTTTTTTCGCCGGTTAACGTTACGGGCATCGTTCCGTTCAGGGCGCGGGCGGACGAGGCTCTTTCTGTAAGTGCTCGTGATGGCATTCTGCAGCTAAAGACTTATTAAGCGTTCTGATTGGCTAATGCCTGTGCACTGCCATAGTTCGCCTCAACCGCTTTCATGTTTTAACCGAATGCGCGTGGCACTGTGTGGAGACAAGCCTGTTGCGCCGGACATCGTCGGCGGTCACGTTGATGGACGGGACGGTTACTTGACCACAGTTGACAACAGTTGCAGATATCAGGTAAGCGCTTTCGAAACTTTCAATGCGCATTGCGCGAGAATATGCTATCTGCGAACACACGACGCGCGGTTCTTGTACTATAGGTATAGACTAGTAATGCGTACTGACGTGTTTGAGCTAACCCCTTGTACATTTATTCGGGTTCTGGGATTTCCCCTTGCCGCTCTTTAATTGTCGATGACTTTGAGACAGTGGCTTGTTTCGCTTTTTACTCTCATTCCTCAGTGTGGCGAGTGATTGTGTAATCCTGGCCTAATAATAATTAGTGGTGTTTTACGCGTTCCAAAAACCCCCATATGACTACGAGGCAAGTCGTGATGGAGGGTTCCGGAAGTTTCCGTCACCTGGGATTCTTTAACGTGCACTGACACTGCACAACGTGCGGGACTCTAACGCTAACGCGTCCGCCACCACCTGCATAGAACTGGCGCATTTCTGTGCAATATCAGTGCACGTTCAATACAACCAGGAAGTACGAATTTCTGGAGCCCTAAACTACGGCTTGCCTCACGATGAAAGTAATTATGTAGTGGCTTTCACTCGTGAAACCCTAGTAACTATTATGACCACGTAAGAGCTGGTCAGGTGACGTTCCCGCCAAAACACGTAAAATCATGAAACAACTAGCCAAGTGGCGTGTTCCCGCCAAAACCACGTAAAATCACGTAACAAGTAGTCACGTGACGTGTCAGCCATAAATCCACCCGGCTTCTAGGTTAAGCCTTAAGCTAAGCTCATCAGAAGAAGCTAGCTCCGCTGTTGCTTCCAACCTTGCACAATTAGTGCAAGCTGCGCAATTTTTTAATTTTTTTTCCCCGCTTCTAAAGTCTGTGTCGTCTGACCCAGCAGTGAAAGTCATGTTTCACTTGTTAGCACCAGTATATGAGTGAAAGTTTGCGTTTACACATTTTAACGTGCCTACAAAAGAAAGCTTCGAAGTTGAACAGGTTCCATGATGTTGGCACATATGTTACTTCTATTAAATTAACACGCTACAGTACCTGCGTTTGCACCGGACTGCTTTGTACCTCTTTCTGTCCTGCACCTCTTTCTGTCTACAGTGTTTGCAGTGCGTTGCACCGCCCCGGTGGTTTAGTGGCTATGGAACTAGGATGCTGATCCGAAGGTCGCGGGATCGAATCCCTTCCGCGGCTGCTGCATTTCGATGGAGACGAAATGTTGAGGCCTGTGCGATGTCGTTAAAGAATCCCAGGTGATAGAAATTTCCCGAGCCTTCCACTACGGCGTCTCTCATATATCGTGGTTTTTGGGACATGAAACCCCAGGAATCAACCAAATCGATCAGTGCTTGCAGTGCCTTAGCGACTACGACTACTTCAGGCAGCAAAAAGCGGAATGCATTATGAGATTTGTGCGCTTAATCGGCAGACGCAAGGGAGATGTACACAGACACGCAGCATCTACTGTTTTACTGCCCAAAATTCGGCACTTACAACATCACACCAACTACTCCAACAAGAAGTTTCGTTAATCTCGTGATATCACATAACCTAAATAGAGAGAAACTGAAACTAGCAGTCAAACACACTACTCATACAGACGTGCCATACACAATAGATGGCTGAGGAAGGTAGCGAGGGTACGGACACATTACCAGCGGGTACGTGGTTTTGTGTACATCTCATACAACCACGTACAATGTACGGCCACGCAAATCATTGTACGCACGTTCTTTTCAACGGCCCCGGGCTATGTACAACCACGGCCCACTGCGTTCGCTCATTACTCTTTTACGTTAATTTAAAAAGCGAGCGCCCGGATCGTGATATCTCGGTCTCATTTTTTTCCCCGGACAGGATAATTACCGAGACCAGTTCGCATTCATTATACCGAGTTCCATCTTCTCCCTCTCTTCGTTATAAAGGGAGGAAATAAAAGCACTTCGCAGCAGCAAGCAGCGGCAACGAGAGAACCAGCAGCAGAGCTTTGTCAACGAGGCTTATTGAAACAAATGCGCACGCGCTCTCTTTGTAAACTGCGTCAAAGACAAAAGAAAAAAGGAGATAGACAGACCGTGCAGGGATGTCGTAAGCTATTCATAAGCGCCCTAAGCCTTCACGAAAGAACTGCAAGCTGCGAATTCTGCCTTGCTGGCTGTTGTATCTGTTATTTTCGGGCTCTGTAACATCCCGCCCGTTTCCATTGCATTTTCTTCAAATCCTTTTCTTTCTCTCCTTCTCTCTCCCGTGTCATTTTTCAACGCACCGTCGTGCGGGCCGGTAATTTCTTTCGCGTCCGAGACGCTGTACCCCCTCCTGCTTGCTACCTTGTATCCCGAGTAGACCGGCGTCTATGTGGCACTGGTCATTTAACTGCACACGATAGACACTTCTGCGTGTCGTGGCAATCTGTCGTGGTCACCTGCTTCATAATGGACTCGTAAAGGTATTAGAGAAATAACAAAAGCAGGTGTGGGGCTTACTGAGGATTCGTAGTTGATTGCTTTATAGCACAGTCATTTGTTGGTCGGTCATTCGGCAGTTCGTACGTAAAATGGTGTACGTAAACGGCGTAGGTAAAATGGCAGTTCGTACGTAAAATGGTGTGCGTAAAATGGTGTACGTAAATGGTGTACGTAGGCATTCCAGCCTTACAGCCCCGGCTTCCTAGCTTCCTTCGTAGGAAAGGGGAAATAAACTTCAACGGCAAAGATTGACTACCCCGGAAAAGAAAAAAAAAAGAAGAAAAGGAACGAGGTGCGGCTTATAGCGCGAGCATATGCGGTATTTCCCAACTAACCCTTTTTCATCATCATTCGTATACGCTCCCGTTCCCTTGAGGTGTCCCTGTCTTGAACGGTGCTATACTCGCGTCCTTTATAAGTCATCGTTGATCACCCGTTGTTTCTTTCGCGAACAGCCTTGCAAGCGCATTTCTCACGATATTACAGCGGCACCTGATATGAGCAGTGTATACACGCAACAAAACTCTGGCTGCAGGGCTCATCACTTCAAGCAACGAACGCTCATCTATTTCACCTCGCGTTGGGGAAATTTGCATGAGAAGTCCTAAACTTGCATTATGTTCCTCGAATCGGGTACCCGGAACTATTCTATGGGGAGTTGTCGATCAGACTCGTGCACTTCGCCGCCATTCCCATTTTTTTTATATGACATATGACGATGGGGATAAAAGGTAAGCGGGAGGATTCCTTTCAATTTATTTCGCCATTAATATATTGCAATTAAAGACTGCATTAACTACCCCTATGCTTTCCTTGGCTTCATTGCCCTTTCGCTTCATTACGTTGTTTCTAACATATAAACGAGCCCTTGACCCATTCCCTTGCGTCCTTCCTTAATTAGTAATTTAAGAAGCTGGGAAGATGAATTAGACCTGAAGACTCCGTAAACTCCGTACGTTGACCTCGGTTGTGTATGAAAATGAGAACATAGAAGGCCGCGTTTTGAAAAACCTCACGTTCACCGTTCTTCCTCGTGCGGCGGCTAAGGAAGGCGTTACCTTCGAGACGGTATTTTTTCTCTCGTCCTCCCCCTTGCCACGGCTGCTTCGCCGGTAGCCTTCGGTCTCCGCTCGCTCCACCGTGCTCTGCACTGGTGTCGCGTGTGGTAGATTGATCATGACGGATGAGCGGTGCGACACTGCGGACCGGCCACCTTTGAACGCTTCTCTTTGTTCTTCTCCTCCTCCTCTCTCTCTCTCTTTCTGCTCCCCGCATGTGGAAAGAGGGGCGTTTCCGTATAGCTTAAGAAGGAAGCTTTAGGCGGAAGCACTGCGCCGGGGACTTTTGACAGCCGTTCAAGCAAGCCTACCATAGGCAGTGAGAAAGGAGTTTGCGGAACAGTTCACTCAAGTCGGCAGACTCTTCTGATAGAAGTTCCTGGTTTAGTTCATTATGGCCACGCTATCTATCTATCTATCTATCTATCTATCTATCTATCTATCTATCTATCTATCTATCTATCTATCTATCTATCTATCTATCTATCTATCTATCTATCTATCTATCTGTCTGTCTGTCTGTCTGTCTGTCCAATAAATCCTTTAATCAGTCCTTGACTGAGTACTCGATCAATGAATGGCTTACCAAATTTACCAAATCAGTCAGCCAACACGCGGAGATATCCTCATAAAGCGGTAGCCTCTATCAGCCAGAGTGTGTGAATGCTTGAAGCCCCTGCCATCCAAACTGCACCGAGATATTGATCGCCTTTGCGGCGTTTGCGCCTGCCGGAGCGGCTCATTACGCGGCGATGGAATTCCTAATCGAATTAATTTTTATGAAAATTGAGGCAAGCGTATGTGGAACAAAAAAATTAGAAAGAAGGTACCTCTAAGTAAAAGATGTGAGTGCCCCTCGGCTATTAACTAATTGGCCGTTCCTTAGCGCGTTCCTCCTCTGCCACGAAGCTGTCCCGCTGCGATCTTCAGTGTACTTTATTGACTCCACGAAAACATTGCATTGCCACAGGGGCATCTCACAGCGAAGGGCCATTGACTCGGCTGGCACAACCCAAGCTCCTCTCCCTTTTGATTGATTTCGAGTGTTTAACGTCCCAAAAACCACGATATAATTATGAGAGACGCCGTAGTGTAGGGCTCCGGAAATTTCGACCACCTGGAGCTTTAACGTGCACTGACATATCGCACAGCACACGGGCCTCAACATTTCACCTCCACCGAAATACAGCAGCCGCGTCCTGGATTCGCTCCCGTGACGCTCGGATCAGCAGCCGAGTACCATAGCGACTAGACCACCGAGGCGGGGCTGCTATCTTCTACAGGGTAGCCACGAACATTGCATGACCTCCTGAGAGACTAGAAAGTCCATACGCTCGGACTCTGCTTCCTCGGCGTCGTCTGTGCGTATTCAATCTCGAGCCACACGGCCGACGGCCTCGTTGCCTCGTTACACGAAGTATACACGTCAAACTGGCCCATCAAAGCATTAAATTCAGTAAACGCGTTAGGCGGCCAGACACGTGGAGTGTTCGACAATGATGCCGGAGGAGGGGGACAGCGAAACGCTGCAGCCGCACCGCAAACGGAGCGTATTGATCATGCTCCTAATTAAAACTTATGAAGCAAGGAGTCGCTGCTTCTTCTCCATACCCTATGCATCGTTATTCCCTCCACTTTCCAGCTGGATTAAATGCTGGCTAATTCAGCATTGGCGAAGGCCATTCGTGAGGGTTTGTCGGGCTCCTTTTATAGGGCCCTTCACACTCCCCGAGGTCGAAAATTTGTTACGTAGCGACAGTTGTACACACCAGTCTGCAAGGAACATGAAGACTCAAGTAGTTTCCAGAACGACCCGCTATCTATCTATCTATCTATCTATCTATCTATCTATCTATCTATCTATCTATCTATCTATCTATCTATCTATCTATCTATCTATCTATCTATCTATCTATCTATCTATCTATCTATCTATCTATCTATCTATCTATCTATCTATCTGTGCAGAAGAGTTACCTGTCGGTTTAGTTGGTCTTGCATGACTGAGATCACTTAGAGGCAGTAACAAAAGGTTAAGCAGCCACACTGGAATGCAGTCCTCTGTTGTGTAGCTTCTTATTTTGTACTTTAGGATAAAATATCTCCAAGTTAGTCAGTGAGACTTCCTTTCAGGCCGGTTTTATACCTGGCCGATGGGTAGATTTTCTAAGGCAATACCATGGTAGCTTCGGGGGGGCAGAGCACGCTGGACAAAATGTTTTTTAAAAAAAAATATGTGCCGAAGAAAAAATGAAAACTCGCTGTGAAAGAATTCAATTCCGGGGTGCAAGAGCACGCTCAAACGAGCCGTATAATATTGTTGATCTCGGACCCTTCATTGTAATATCTCTGACGTGAATTGAAAAGTCGAGAAAAGACGAGAAAATTTTGCAAGTAAGGTGACGTGATGGATGTGAAAGACTGGACGAAAAAATTACGACGGCTGAAAAGCGTCGAAGTCCTCCTGCCCATCGAGATTACGTAGTAGATGAGGCGTGGAAAATTCGAAGAATCCAGAATTTGCTGCGCATGATTGACTGCCCTTCTCGAGAAGGTTGCTGGAATGTCGAGCCTTTTATTGGCGGAGTTTTTTTTTCCTTCATATTTTTCGGTGTTTTTTTTCCTGCTTTGTTATAGTTGAACATATTGACTGAAGAATCACGTATGAGGCTTTGTCTAGCCACCTATGCAGCTTCTGGTTTTAACATTGGGCACCTTTTCTTATTTTCTTTTCTAAAACTTTCTTTTGTGATATTCGGCCCAATCGAAGATCCTTTACCAAGAAAAAGAAGGTCCATCACGTGTGTTTGGTTTTTTTTTTATACAATTATGTTTTTTTGCTACACCAGTGTGCCCCTCTTGCCTCGATTCATGCGAGTGTTGAAATTGATTTTTGTTCCAGTGTTCAAAGTTACACCTAGGAAAGCGGACAAAAGGCATTTGCGCATGATGGGGTCCTCTCCCCTGTTAGTGCTTTAGGAAACATTCGAATAACATTCGTGTATTTTCGTCCTACACACGCCTTTTATACTGTGCTCCTTTGAAATATATGCTAATGGACGTGACGCATAGCATTTCCCCGTACTTGCTGTGCAGCCATTATCACGTATTTTCGGGTGATGCAATGCGCTTCTCTTATATCTTATGTCTTTGGTCACTTGTGTGACATCCCTGGCATTCTGCTGTGCACAGCAAGTAATCGTATTTGGGGCGTCCCTACCAATGAATGTCCTATTTTTCCCTTCAAGTTAGTCAGTGGATCTGCTTTTGTTTACCGCTTTTATTTTGGTGTTTCTTCATTTCACCAGTGTTGAGAAAGTTCACTGTAGCTGTAAAATGTTTTGGTTACTACAAGTTTCTTGACAGGAGGCTGACGCGTACTTCGCACCTTAATGCAGAGTTTTTTTTTTTTTTTTTTCATCTATCTTATGTCTTCGGATAATGATTTCTGACTGAAGTCAGCTACCGCATTCATCTGCACATTTTCAAGCCTGCACAACGTTCGCTAACTCTTGGCTTCAGCTGCTGTCGTCTTTACTTCTTGCATTCTATGTCTGCATTTGATGAACCTTAGTGCCCCTCAGATGAAAAGAAATGTTTGAGATGTAAACATCTTTAAAAACATAGCGAAGCTTTGCGTTCTTCAACATACGTACCCTTTGTTTAATTTGTTAACTTGTATCGCAAGACGCTTTACCGGTACGCCGAAATCCAGCGTTATCTCTTTGGTCCATATTCAGCTGTGCCACCACGAACCGTCGGTCATCACTCCTTTCCCTTTTCATTAAAAAACCAGACATGTTCAAAAGCTTAGAAATTATACGGGCCATGTGACTCGCATATCACAGAACCGTTTGCGCTATACCCAGCTCATTATCGGAGAGTTTTACGGCGTTTGTGCCGTTTTACGAGCCACTGGATCTGAGTCGCCTTCTTTCGAAGATAAAACCGAAACGCGCGAGAGATGATAGTGAGGTACCAGCGTACGTGTTCCGAAATGTGACGAAATTTGATAAGAGCATTAAATTGCGCGCCATTTCAGGATTTCCTGAGGTGGCCTTAATTTCTCTATTCACCATCATCAGTATAGTTTGCCTAGCTTATGTCAAGTGTAGGACGAGTGCCTCTTCCAAGGATCTGCGTCCTGCAGTTTCCTGCGCGAGCAGATTCCTATCTATAGGAGTTCCGCCGTCGCTGTAGACGTGGGTTCGAGTTTAGTTGGTTGAGCCACTTCGGAGATAGTGGCCGGGGTGTTGCAACAGGGAGTTAACTTCCTGTTCTGGTGAGCGAAGGGACAAGAAGGTGAAGCAAGAAGGTGGCAGTGCGTGTAAACCATGTTACAGATACAGTTGGTTTCCGCCATCTCGGTCCGATAAGTGTCTTTTCTCTGTGTAACAACTAAATTAACGGCATTACGGTAAGCTCGCCGACTTAAATATGGGCGTTTGGATGCACTCCTAATTTCAAGATGTTTTGAATATGGCGTCAGGGGATCCTAAACTGAGAAATCACTTGTGTAGAAGCACAAGATGGTGGCGCGCGTGAATTGAGAACAAAATCACCTGTCCGAATCCACCTACTTGGGAGAGATGATCGCCCCTATGAAGCCAATAACTAACGTATTGTAGGCCATTAGGGATATCTTTTTATGAAAGAAAGAAAAGATCAGGCTTTTAAGGGAAGCACGCAGCATAATCACAGCGCAAGTGGGAAGAAGCGTTTCCGAAGTACTCATTGAAGAGCGCCTGATAACGGTAGCTGCAAGTACTGAACGTGGAAAGTAGTGATTTAGAATGCACAATCGGAGTTCTTTCAGGCATGCTTTTTGATCAGAAAATGGAAAAGTACGGGGGAAGGAATATGCGGTGTGCCAGAAGGGACACTCTGTTGCGGACGGCAAGCCCATACTAGACCATGACAAAGACCGGGACAAAACCAGGCCATGGCAGTCTCGATGCAGGTTTCGAGGCCTCAAACACGCCAATAGCCGCACCGCTGCTGCTGCTGATGATGATTACAGCAGAATCGTTTGTAATGGGCAGCTAGTGTGAAACCACCGGTGCAGTGACAAGTAAGGCAGTACCACGTCATCATGGCGTCATCATGAAGTCATCATGGCGTCATCACGTAATCTTTCGCTGCATCATCGCCATGACGTCACTATATCGTCATGTGATGATGCGACTATTCGTCACGTGACCTTTTGTGCCATCAATGTGAATGCCGTTAAAAGGCCGGTGGACGCCGATTTTATTAACTCATGAGCCAAGTAATCATTTCGCATTCGTCAACTTTATTTTGTATGCGCTATACGCAGTCTATTCTTCGAGTCTTAGAATCTGGATGGTTAAAAAAAAGAGAAAGTAGGGTGCGAGTGATAAGCTAGTAAAAACAGCAACCTTATGGTTTAAAATAGGCACCAATATCGTAGTTCCGTTTGTAAAAAAAATGTTCGAAAAGAAAGATTACTTTTGTCCAAGTGCACTATTTCCTTTGTTCCCCTGCTTCGATCTCTTTCAGTTTTCAGCGCCAATATGTAGTGTTGCTCTTTACTCCTCCTCTTGTGCCGTGTTTTCTTATCATCTACGCAGCAACCCACCCCTGTCACATTTCGCCTCTTTTCGCCTTTGTTATCGCGCCCTATTCTCGTCCATGGAGGCATGAAGCACAGATACGTATTTTCATAGCGGACACCAGAGGTGGCATTACATTGGACCGAAAAAAGAAAGGAAGAGGCCCCGTGGGATGTCGAAATGTGCGGAACTAAATTCCGAGCCAGAGGTATAGTAGCTGTATGCAATCCTGATACTTACTTGTTCGAAGTCTCTTCGACCAAATACTGGTAGTAATCGCGCAGGGACGCATGCTTATCTGCTTAAAGCAGCTACGTCGATACAATGTCAACAGTTGAGACATTGCAGACTGCCTGTTATGGGTTATCTTGGTACGCTACAGTGGCCTCGAATATATACCATGAAGGAAGGAGTGGTGGGAGTGCATCTTCGAAGAATGTTTTGTGTACAGTATAGCGCGTTCCTTTCGTTGTTGTTGAGGTTCCACATGAATGAAGGTATTATAGGAAAGTTATAAAGAGATATTCAGATTGTTTTTTTTTTAGGGGCGAAGCTCCTTAAGGTTTGGGTCTGTCCGTCCGTTGTAGTAGCGCGTTACCTACTAGGAACGCGCTACTAGGAGGGCGCGTGTGGGAGGCGCGCCCTCGGCGCGCGAGCTCTCTCACTCTTCCTTCTGCTGTCTTGTGAGAGAGAGAGAGCGAAAGGCGCGCGTTGACTATGGAAACGCTCTTTCTTCTATGAACGCGCTACCAGCTCGCAAAGAAGGAGAACGCGCCCTCACCCACGAGAGACAAGCTTGACGGAGGCAGCGTCTTCTAGCGAGTTTCTTGATTGAAAAATACCGACTGCTCGCGCTGGAGAACCGTTCACCGGCCAGATCACTTTTTTATCCATCGCTATCGGGCGCAGTGCCCTCGCAATATGTATCTGTCTTTTCCCCATTTGTATATATCTGCCAATATTCGACAGCGATATTATTGAAGTGTTTTCCCCATTTGTATATATCTGCCAATATTTGAAAGCGATATAGTTGAAGTGTTATCACACTATGTACATTATCGACGGGCGGTGATCAAAATATGGCAGTCGCCATTGCAAACAAATCTGTGGACTCATAGCGCGCTTGTTTAAAATTTAGCGCGATGCGAAATAATTTAAGCGATGAGAAAAACCGTTGCGACCTTATTTTTCTGTTTTTTTACCAGGTAATGGGCGTATATGAGGCTTGGCGTGTGCGTGCCTGATTCTTTCTTTCTTTCTTTCTTTCTTTCTTTCTTTCTTTCTTTCTTTCTTTCTTTCTTTCTTTCTTTCTTTCTTTCTTTCTTTCTTTGTACCGTTTTTGCGTTGCCATTCGAAAGGCCCAAGCACGGTGGTAGAAAACCCAAGCCATTCATACGGCTCAGATACGTTCACATCTCGTGAGTGCCTAGTCTGGTGGTTAAGACACCTGGCTTCGGCAGTCGCGCGCTTGGGTCTAGCGCAATCTCGGAGGCCACGCCCCAATACACTAGTTTCTTCCGCCTCATTCATCGATGTCATTCGAGTCATTGTTCATTGTTGTGTCATGCGTCATTGTTTGTAAAAGTGTTAAAAAGTCCCTTTAAGCGGTGCATTTGCAGGTACTTGCGTAGTGCAAACGTTCGTATAAAGTAACTGTATTTTCCAAGCAGTTCGGGTACTTGGGCGTGTATTCGTGAAGCACTACGGCGGAGTGAATGTTGTAAGCAACGGCTTACAAGTTCCTTTAGTCGGTTTCTATTTTTTCTTTTCTTGCTTTTTCGATAACCTGTCTGCCGCCATTATTGGAGGAGAGCGGACGCTTCCTTCCGTGGCTCCGCAAAATGCCTACGGGCGCCGGCTTCGGGTGACAACCGAACGATTCATTGTTTTTCCCCGGCCACTCCTCCTGCACACCGCTTTCGCGTACCCATTAGCGCTACGCTCAGTTGTCTCTCAATTCTTGTCTCTGTATCATTTCATTTCTCTTGTTTCTTTTTCTTTTCTTTTCCTGCTTCCGTCCGACAGGCCGAAAAAGCCAACCACTTTCACTGCCAACCGCCGGGGGAAAAATAACTTTCCTGATCGTTCGTCATTGAGTTTTTGTCTTTCTCAATCCAGGTTTCCGAAAGCGCAAATGCGTTGTTTTCCTTCTTGCGTAGGTACTTCCATCGTTGATTTTACATTTGCTTCTTTCACTATTCGCCTTTTTTTTTTAGTTTCTTCCTTTTGCACAACTTATTTTTTTTTTCGCTCATTCCTTCCTTGCTTATTTTCGTTCGTGCTTTAGGAGTCTGTTCATTTCCGGTTTTATTTGCTTTGTTCAATTCCTTCCTTGAACGACATTTGCGAAATGTTCATCTAAGTGGCGTGTTTGTTGAACAGTCATCGGAATCGCGAAATGCTTGCGCAGTGGCTCACCATATATTAAAGAACGGGCGGTATAACGCACAACTCTGTTGAGGTCAGTGTCTGCATAGTGTAAGGCTTACACATGTTAAGGGGCAGATCACAACAAATTTTTCGCGCGCTTTATAACAAAAGCTCATACTTATACGTAGACTTCATATTCACCGTCAACTTTTCTAAATTCGAAACATTTCTTGGCGAAATTAAGCCACTTTGAATCTATCTATCTATCTATCTATCTATCTATCTATCTATCTGTATCACCTCGATAGATAGATAGATAGATAGATAGATAGATAGATAGATAGATAGATAGATAGATAGATAGATAGATAGATAGATAGATACTGTGTAGCTAGCTGGCTGCCGTGTTTAATTTTCCGTCTTTGGTTTCTTCTTTGTCACTTGCTTCTTTCTGTTCCCTTGCCCCTCCCGTCTTTTCCCTCCTGCTTGTATCTTTTTATGATTGCCACTTTTTTCTTTTCCCAAAGGGCCTGGAATGGCCTCGGCTGAGCACCCTGCGAAGCAGCTACGGACAAGATTAGTGCGATTGAAATTATACTTGACGCGGGAAGCTATTCGAAAAAAATATATATATATAATAAAGTAAGACACAAAGCTTGCACAGTTGAGGCTGACAGGAACAACGCCTCCTTCGAAACTAATGTGCGCGCGAGAAGCAAGCCCGCTCCGATTTTGCCGGACACAGACACAAGGGAGTAGCCGAGTAACAGAATCATGGAACAAACAAAGAAACTGACGCAAACTGGCAGTGGCAAGCCCAGGTCCACAGAACAATCTGTTCGTGAAGGGAAAGAAGAAAGAAAAGAAAAGAGGAGTGAAAAGGGAAGCGTTGGGGAGGGGGCATCGCTTTGAGCTAATAAGAAGAGAAAGCGCTTCAGGGAATATCGGAGGGGATGTGGGGAAGCGCTGACGACGGTGGCAGAGCTGTTCGGGGAGTCTTCTTGTTCTTCTTCTTCCATGCAATGAATGGAGGGGGAATCGAAGAAAGGCCGGCCTTTCAATATGAAAAGGTTCCTTCCCTAAAGTGGGAAGACGGGAAAGTGGCTCTCCTCTGGAGAGGGGGAGACAGAAAGAGGGAGAGGCGATATCCACGCATAGAGGGGTGCATGGGGAAGAAGAATGTGATCGGAGATTCGGAACGGGGAGCGAAAACGAAAAATAAACCGGCATAATAAGGAAAGCGAAACTTGGGGAGGAAAAAGCAAAGAGTCCCTAGAAGAAAGCTTCTGAAAGACACCACAGAGATGATTATGAAATTTAATCCTCGTAGGGTTCTGCAGTGTGCTACTATGTCGAGCTGCAGCTTCTGCAGAACCTGGGGTGAACACATTTCCGCGCTGTTGTTCCTGTACTACGGATCACGACTGCAAACCTTGCATCGCTGCATGCAGGCGACCGCGTAAAATTTTCGGACCATGCTTGAATTGGCGGGAAAAGCTGGGTTCTCGTGAAATATCCTGCCCACGCCCATTTCTCGTTCTTGAATTATAATAGGATGCGGTCAACCCTTGGTTGTTCCATGACAGTCTAGAAATAACAACCAGCTGTTTTGCTGTACCTTAACATTACACCTATCATTGTCCTTCTCAGTGGGCAGGAAATATGTCCTGCGGCAAAGAACCAGTAGTATATATATCCCCAGGCGCGTCGACGGTGGCAGATACCGCACGGCCCATGCTGTCAAGTCGGTAGTACAGCAGTTAGCATGTTTACTCAGTGACTCGAGTTGTCTGTGTGTATACAGCAACGACGATAACCTTCCAAAGCTTTTGGAAGTGGTGTGAAAAAAAAAAGGTTTAGGTAAGAGAAATCCAAACGTCACAGTGGACAACGCGCTCACATTCTTGCCCCTATCCCCCGCAGCCTGTCAGACTCAATTTCAGTGGCAGCCGACAATCAAGGACTGTCTTGATTGGTTCAAAGGTTCGGCACTTGACTTACCGGCCCAGCCACTGGGATATCCTGCGGACAACTACAACAGCGCCGACAATGATAGAGGATTCACAAAGACAGCTTTGCTGTAAAAGCTTCAAGATGGAGGCATGACTTCATCGACATTCCTCAGGACCCAAGCTGCTCGCGCGCCATTCACTTTCGCTTTATCTTCGTTTCTATCACTTGCTTTTCTGCGTGCACAAAGCAAGCTCTCTCATGCAACAAACGAAAAAGGCAGGCGTCTATGTTGACCCCCAACCCCCTTCCCTCCCAGGTTTTGGGGAAGGGATCTTTCTGCGAAATAAATAAAGTTTGTTCATCACCGTCAGGTAAGTCCTGAATCCCTTGTCTTAACGAAGTTGCCTTCGAAGCAACAGCGCGATCAGTAAAAACACGTAAACGACTGCAAGCTGTGCATTATTAACTTGCACTAGCGCTAGTGACTCGAGACTAACTCTTTCAGGTAAGCCGAGTCTTTGGTGCGTTGAAGGCATGCATCGCCGGCTTCTTCTGAAAAGGTAATTTCGTTGTCCTCCGCTGCGTTGCTTCGGAGCGCAACAAGATGCTAATCCATTAACAAAGAAAGGGCTCCACAACGAACTTCAGATGCATTGTTCTCCATTTTAAAGCGGTTCGTTCCTTTTTTTCTTTTATTTCCGTTATTCTTTCCAGTACTCAGCACTTTGCAACATCCCCTAGCCCTTCTGCCTTTCGCTATTACTAACTCTTTTCTGTCGAAATAACTCCTCGTTATTAATGCTTTCTCATTTGCTTCTACCCGCAGCTGGTTGAAGCAGGGTTGCTTGGCTAGTTATTCGTGCTTCGTGAAATGAGTATTTTTATACTGACCTTAGCATAGCGCTGGCAGGATTACGAGATGGCTAGATGGACTAGTTAGTACACACTGATTAAGAAGCAATAGTTTTAAAGCGCACGAAAACGCGGACAAGGAAAACCGACATCACAGTGCTGTCCTGTCAACTGTCTTTGAAGTAAGGCATGTCGGTTCATGGATTCAGCAAACATGTTTTTGACGTGCCCGAAGAAGAGAAGACACACACACACGCGCGCGCGCGCGAAGTGCCGGGCGTGCTGGTGTCAATGTTCTTTACGTCTTGTCTTCGCTCGGTTAAAACACGTTTGCTCAACTTTCCTTGTCTGTGTCTCCGTGTGCTTTTGAGATATCGCTTCATATGGTGGCAGGGTACTCTTCGTTTGCAACGGCTGTCATGACAGAACTGTGTGTACTGCCCAAAAAGGAAGTTATGGTTATTGATAGCTGGAAACGTACATAGCCGCGTCCAGCGTTTTGCTTTTCATATGTGTTTCAGCGGCTGACTTGAGTTTGTTCATCTCGTAAGTGGATTAATTGCAGGAGAAAGCTTCGTGACGACGTCTTTCCTGTGCCATTGGGTGCCAGGTCGTACGGAGCACTCCGTCTGGTTCCGTATACCACACTGACATCCGCCATGGTAGCTTGGTAGCTAGGATGTTTGATTACGAAGACCGAGGTCTCGGAATCGAACCTCGGCCACGGCGGCCGCATTTCGACCGGAACTAAATTGAAAAACAAAAAGCAAAACGAAAGAAAGAAAGAAGAGAAATCCAGGGTTCGACGGAAACCCGCCTGGGTGGGCAAGTTCATGGCGGAGAAATTGAATGCCGACCAATCAATCATTAAAAACACAAATATAAAGACGTTACTACCCCGCTACGGGGCCCTTGTTCACCTTGAAAATAATTTACAACGAAGGCAGTAATGGAGTAATGTGCATATGCGACAAGAACGTTGTCGCCGAGACTCATGGATGATGGTAGTTTCGTGTAATCTGAAGAACTTTCTTGACTCTTGTCAAATATCTCTGACAATTTTGTCATGTTCAGCTCTCCGCATGTCAGGCTTGTACACGTTTCATCGTCACCATTTTATTAGCAGTAGCTCTGTGTTATTAAAATATTTCACAGTGCTACCTAGTGTCTTATTTAATACGGTGTTGTGCTGTGTTTCCAAATAGCTGCTACGTATCTACACATTATACTAATTTCTAACGGTGCACTATAAAAACAAAGAGAGCGCTGGGCACTCCCTTTGGGGGAGTTCTTTGCTGTCCCAAATTTAACTCCCTTTTTCAGAGTAGATGAACCCCATTTTACGCAGAGTACAATAACTCCCTGAGGCACGACCTTAGCACTCCACCTGACAGGGTACCGGTACTCTCGCCAAAACAGAGTAGTAGAACGCCTTCAAAGGGGATTCTACCACTCTTTTGAAGAGAGCTTTACTACCCCGCCAAATGGGGTGCTAGTACTCCCAGAGGGAGTAGAAGAGACAAAGAAAAAGCAAGCACTGACTTTTTCGAGCATGCTACAATCTGTACGCATTGAATTACATCAAACTGAACATAGAACATGAAAATTGACATGACACAACGTACATACACGCCAATCACACTACCAGAGCAAAGCACACAACCCACAGTACACTCGTGATACACAGTCTTACACTGCAGTCCGGTATATATAACCCTTATACTTGACCTGCTAAGTAGCACAAGTGGTAAAATAGTGCTCTGCATAATTAAGCAAAAAGTATGCATAGAACAGGTGCATATTTAAGCTTGGCTCACAGGTAGCCGTTCGCCACAAAGGTCTGTTAATCTAAACGCGCGGAATATAGTGTCTTTTAGATTAACGCATTCCAATCATCAGCTCGCATTCTGTTTTACACGCCAAACGCGCGTTCGCACTGATGGTTAGCGAAGATGTAAACTGCACCTTAACAAGAGCACGTACACTCTAAGCCAAAATGGACGAAAATGGGGTATGCTGTTCGTCCTTTCGTGGACTAAGTGGGCTGCCACAGATTTTGAACCAATTTTGGAGTAACTGCAAGACTAACAGCAGCGGTTCAAGTTTTTCGTCCCCTGCAGTTACCACTCGATGGCGTAACGGTTGCCCTCGGTGGACCATTCTAGGCAGACGAACTGTTGGACCAGTTCAGACCAAACGCAAAAAAGAAAAATGGAGGCTTCCGATTGCGATCACATTTTCACTCGATCTATCAGCATTGATATCACACATGCATACTTTATCAGCATTTAATATCGCATATGCAGACTCCAATGCATTCAAAGGAACATCACACACACGTAGACACTCAAGCTTACACGCAAACATATCAAAGTAATGCACCACATAGACCACTCAAACCGCACACCGACGGTCGGGTATATATACTCACAGATATTGCCCCACATGTAGTGCCGGTGGTAAGTTGCTGTTCAGCGCAATTACAAAATATATATTCACAGAAGAGCCGTGCGGTTAGCGTCGGCTCTTAGATAACCCATCACCGCACAGATCTGTTAATCTAAACCCGCCGTATCGTGAGTGCGTTTTTAATTAACGAATTCCAATTAGTAGCTAGCACCTCGTCGATTGAAGCGAACGAGCGTTCGCAATGCCGTGCGCTAGCTCATAAAACACCCCTGAGCACGCACAAACACAGTAACGGCAAGCATTCTGCCGCGGCGGCGAAGAAACGAAATGCACAGGTGCCCCGCCGGTGTACCTTCTTGCCGAAGTCGTCCGTAGGCCTTTTCCGTAGAGCACGGCTGTAGAACAAACGATCACCGGCGCTCACAAAATACCCAGTCCTGTGCTATTTCTACGGTCGTTATTCCGCACACAAATGAAGAACAAGTCTCATCGTCACTGTCGCGGCTGAGATGTGATGTACATACTTACCTTACTCACAACGAGCGAGACGGCTCGCAGTCACGATATGCAGCGTAGTCGCAGCGCGCCGGCGGCAGCACGTTGGTTCGGTCTGCCACGTATCGGCGCTCGCCTTTGCGATAGCTGCTTCACAGTGGTCGTCACACGAGGCGAAATACACAATTTTAATTACACTTTATTCTACGATACAGACAGTATTTCGCGGTACTTTCATCGCCGACGCGCTCATGGCCATCATACGGCTCGATGCCGAAGGCGTAGCGAAGCCTTTTTCTTTACGAGAACAAATTATATCCAGTGAGTCTTCGGATGCCAGCCGTCGACGATCACAACAGCTTACTGTGTCGCTGAAAGTGTATTCTTCTTCTTTTCGCACATGTAAGAGAAGAATCCGAGGCGTGTAGGCTGGCGGGTTTCACTAGCACGGGTACGGCCGTTCGATTGCGGGGAAAAGCACAATAGAGGCGCTCGCTATGGCTACCTCGATTGAGGCTCGTAGTCGAGGGAGGCACTCTTCACTAAACATACACTGCATGCGTTTGTACGCGAAAGCTTGTACGCTTGTACGTGGAAGTCGTAGGAAGGTCACTGCTAGTTGCATCGAAAAGCACTTCCGAAAGCGGCTGTTGTCCTCGTTCAATCGCCCGCTCCCATCGCAGCCGCCATGTTTGTGGCTGCGAATGCGAGCATCACATGTGTGGCGCAGGAGTGAAATTGCGTTTTACTCTCTTATGCCGCAAGAGCATACGGACATTCCACTCTCTCAGATGAAGGTAGATTACAAAGGCCAGATCACTCTCTCGTTTCTTGAAGAGTGATCAGTATATTTCACTCCATCCGACGTTTTTCTAGAGCATAACGATGCCCTAAAGAGTAGCTCGGCTGTTGCACTCCTGCGACACCGGCTCGAGTTTTTAGTGTAGGTCCCGTGTACCATATGTTAAATAGGAGACCTAGGGAACTAGGGATTACACACACCTCCCTCTGTGCGTTTGTATAATCCCTAGTTGTAACGTTATTATGGCGTACACTTCAGAGACCATGACAGGACGCAGAAAGTGAAGGAATTCTCTTTATTCGCATTATTTCGTCTCTTGATTAATTATTTATTTTTATTTGTCAGTGACAACCATTGGTGGAGAGCGAAACGACGATGCGCGTCACTCACCATCCTCACAAGTGCATATTTGTACAAATCTGCGTGAAAATTATTAAATACGATGTACTGATAACTTTTCTTCAAGACATAATGCTCATATATACATCTAGTCTGTACATGACAATACTACAAAGGAGGCGGGAGGGCAGGGGGTTGCGAAGACAGCATGCGTGGTGTGACAGAACCCAACCCTCATAGCGCAAAGATTTCTGATCGACATTGGTTTTATCGCCGAACCTTGTTCATTCTTCTTTACTACGCCACGAAGAAATTTTGTCTGCATCCTTACAAAGTGCCTGAAATACAAGCAACATGGAGCTGGCATTCTGGACTGCTATGATATGAAACAGATAGGTCACGCAGTGACAAGCTTGCATTTAGTTAGTGCACTTATAGTATGGAGAACGTGAAATTCTCGCAAAATGAATCGGGATAGCTGCAATGTTTGTTGACCATATAGAAAGTTGTCAAAAATGAATGGTCTGTCAATGTGCACGGACTGCCCGTTTCTTCATTTCTTTTTGCCTCACGTCTCTCTGAAGTTTTGCTGTCACGTGAACATGGCTTTTGATATTCTCATAGCAATGGTATTTAATGGAAGGTAATAACACTCTGGCATTTCGGCGCTCATAACAATGGCGAACAACTTCACACCAGCTGAGAAGGAAGCCATCCATAGCCAAAGGGGGTCAACACTGAAGTCTACCATTGTCATAATGAGATATATTCTAGAAGCTGCACAGAAAGTGACCAGAACATGTACAGCGTGATAATATTGTTTATAAATAACGTAGTGCATATTTAGAACTATGGGACTAGGGTGCATGCGGGTAGCGTACAACACCAAACTGCGTTGGCGCGCTTCACAGGAGGCGCCCAACGTTTTTGCACACAGCTGGGAAGAACGTGGATTTCGGTAGCTTTTCGTTGTCGTCACCACAAGAAAAAAAAAAAAAAGGTGTGTACAAAGTAGTAAGAAGCATTTGCAAAGTGTTTATACAGGCAATACAGTTGTGACTTGCGCACCAAGCAACCTTCTGCATTTTTTCTTCTCTTCTCTCACATAAGCAATGTTAGCTGTCTTGTAGTAAAACCAGTCAGACATGCTCACAAGTTCACCAGCAGGCGCCGGCAACCTCGTTTAATGTTTGTGTGTTTCAGAAGTTTGATTGGAAGCACTGATATCGGTTGCATCGGGGTTCTAATTATCGCTGTCAGGCATTAAAATCTATGGATTTGTAATATTGAAGATGAGAGTTCACATTGCAACAAGTGTAGCTTTCTTCATCAGAACATGTACATTGGTCAAAATGTTGGCTCTTGGCATAAGCTTTCTTTTGTTGAGCTGGTGCTGTTCACACTTTAAATGTGGATTTTCATGCGACTCCGTCGTGCAACCTGCACTAAACAGACCATGTGCAAGCTAATTAATGTACGTTTCACGGCGCTACGTATCTGCATTCGAATAAAGAAATCTCTTTCTGCCATGCATAGCTTGAATGACAAAGCTAAGCAGATGCAGTATAATCAAGCAGGTAAGCTGTACCTTTAGTGTTGAAAGGATGCTCTTGACATGTCTATATTATTTTTTGCAAGACATGGCCTTGAGGTTACAGGTTTCCTCTGAGATACTCACTGCCGGCCAAGTGCACAATGTGGGCTTAGTAGAGATGAATTGTCAATCATTAAAAGATTACTACAATATTGTGTCCTTATGGTTAGCAGGCTACACATCACAGCATGCTGCGTAGAAGCTCTACAAGCAGAAAGTGCACCCGAAAGTAGTGCCCACGTTACTTTTGCGAAGGCTCTCGTCGCTGTACATTCATTCACGTTGTATGCCATTGTAGCAAAACTGACACAATACTGAAATGCTGATCTCTACCACAGCATTAAGCACAGTGCTACATCTAGAGATTAAAAGTGGCACCCACTGTCTGGTCACACAAACTTTAAAGGTCCTTGCACATCTAAACTTGCTAAGGTCCCAAAATCCGTCTTCTAGCCACAGTTCCAGTGAGTGAACATTGCTCTTCACACCTACACCATTGAGACGTCTAGAAATTCCAAAATCAGTTGTGCAACAGCTATACTTAGTAGAACATGATGTGTCGATGAACTATTTCTCATGGCTAGCAAGCTGAAATGCCTGTTCTTGGGCATATCCATGACGGGAACACCATATGCTAAACCCTGCAGTATCGGCTGTCTTCGCAAACTTTCACCAAGTGAAGAAGATTCACCAAGTCAAAATCATGTACTGACAAACCACATCTATGGACCAGAAAGCCGAAGTGCCTGTTCTCAGACAGTTCCGCGACATGATCAACCCTACATTCCCCAGAAAGTTTCTTCAGGTGAATGACTTCCTTCAAATGAACACCACGTGTTAGTCCCTAAACAGTCGTCACCGCTAGAAGCCCGAATGACTTGTCCCCGATGACTCCAACCAGGGATTCTGGGGAAGGTGACACCTCGCGTTTCTTTCGAGACGCCGCACTCGTCGTAGATTTCTTAGTGCCGGAGCCCTCGTGTGCCTCTTTGAGGATCGCCATCTTGAGCTTGAGCATCATCTCCTTCTTCTTGCGGTCGCGGGCCTTTTCGAGGTGCCTCTTTCTCTCCTCCTTCGTCCAGTACTTGCCGGTCTTCAGCTCCGAGTGGTTGTCGTCGTCCGTAGTCAGCCCACTTCTTTCTTCGAGGATCTTCTGCTCGCGCTCTTTCAGCAGCTTCGTCCGGGCCGGCCTCCTGGTGATGTATCGGGTGCCGTCCGCCCGCCTCTTCACCTTCCACTGAGACTTGAGGTCCGTTTCGTCACCGCCAGGCTCTCCACCGGCGGAGGCGGAGCCTAGTTGGTCCTTCTTCGTCGAAGTCGTCGTGGTCGTCGCGGTAACCGCGGACTGAAGACTTGGTCGGGTGCACTCGGCCGTTGCGCCGAGCGAGGGCTTCGCGGAACAGGTGTTGCTGCAGCCACATGGTGTGCTGAAGGTTCTGCTTGTTCGTGTACATGGTTGGGTAGAGAGAGGCGTAGTCGGGCACCGATGAGCCACGCCGAACGCACGCGGGCTCGCTGACCGTCTTGGGTAGTCGTCGTGGCGACGTGGCGAAGTCTAGGTGACACCGACAGGACTCGCAGCTTGTCAAGCTCTGTATGTCACAGTCCCGCATCTGCAGTACAAGAAAGAAAGGATGTCCACTTTTATTCCCCTTTATTCGAAGGGAATTCCGGCTACGACTGCGTTAGTTTCGTATTTGACAAAAGCAGAAACGGCATTACGCCCTCGTTCACCCTGGCTCCAACAGACTTTTTACAATAAACTAGGTCATGGAACAATTTTTCATTCTTTCCCTAGATTATCTCTCGAGGTATTAGAACTACAGCAAGCGCAGCTAAGTGGCGCGAATTCACAATGAAAAGGGTAATGTCTGCTCCTCGTTTCCTGAGCGGGGTTTGCACGTCTTACATTCTTTGGCAGAGAATTCTTCGAGCCACTCTGAGTGGACTGAAGATGCGCATCGTCAACCAATCGGTCGGCTACGAAAAACCGAGAATGATTGTTATAATTGTGGGCGCACATCGATCGAAAGGTGGAAAAGCTTGAATGGTGTAACTTGCTTTTATTTCTTTTCATTTACATGAGCGTTCTTACATGAGGGTTCTAGAGAAATTAACGCGCCCTGTTAGTGGGTGGTGGCGCATATCATCAACATACAAACTGACGACTCTGTGCACGTGAATAACATAATAGTATACGTATCATCATCATCATCATCATCATCCTGTATACGCTCACTGCAGGGCAAAGGCCTCTCCCATAGATCTCTAATTATCCCTGTCCTGTGATATCTGGGCCCTAATTTATCCCCGCAAACTTCCTGATCTCATCTGCCCACCTAACTTTCTACCGCCCCATGCCACGCTTGCCTTCTCCAGGAAACCTCTCTGTTACCCTTAATGACCAACGGTTGTCTTGTCTTCGCATTACATGGCCCGCCCACGCCCATTTATTCTTCTTAATTTCTATTAATATCTCCCTAACACGCGTTTGTTCCCTAACCCACTCCGCTCTCTTCTTGTCCCTTATGGTCACACCCTAACGTAAACGTATGTCGCCGGTTAAATCAGTGATCGTACCTGGGTTGACTTATCCTCCGTGGGCCCTGTCCCATGTCCTGAAGACGCCGCAGCTGTGCCAGTCCTCGTAACTGGAGGCGCGAAAGGATGCGTAGGTGTCGTCACCGGGGCGCCTGCTAGCGACAGTAGGGAGCCGGACCTGCCACCCAGTTCCAGAGTGGGCGGTGAGGCGGACGACGATCCACCTGTGTGGTAGGCACTGGACCCGCTGTCGGCCGCGTCCCACTTCTGCGGTGACGTGGGCAGGTCCTGAAGAGCCCTGATGTAGCCACTGCTCGACAGAAGAGGCCTTCTTGTCCAGGATGACCCTTTGGAACTCGTTGGCCAGTACGCTCATCTCGAGGTCGTTGTCCGGCAAGGCGTGCCCACCTGATTAGAAGCAAAACGATTTGCCCGAACAAATGATGATGTATTGGCTACCTTTCCTGTATGAGTAAGAGATGTGCAAGCGGTGTACTGAAGAATTCTGTTTCAGTTAGTTAGCGGAGAACAAATGCCGTTATGGCGAACATTTCTTGCATGATAACTTGATGAATCTAACTGGAGCGTTAAACCCAATTTCTGCGATTTTCCGAGTTCAGTGGATCTCAGCGAAATTGGCTGGGCATGTTTCCCAGCACCATTGTGTCAGGTTCGAGAGATGCGCAGGTCTTATACAAATAAGCTTTATTGATTACCCGGACGGCCTCTTCGGCTTGGTCGCACTGCGAGGGACATCTACCTGAGTACGCGAGGAGCATCTAGACGTGCGACGTTCGTGAGCTGGGGGTAGCGCAACATGTTCTCTGTTACGTTGTGTGTGGACGTTGAAGATATCGGTATCAAGTGACATCCCATTGCTTGTACAAACATTTGAGACCTCGCCAGTCGGCCACGCTCGTACACGTTATTACGTCACGTAATAGGTGCACACTGCACGGTATTGTTTCGGTTTTTAGAGTTCTTGATTATTAAAGGTTATTGCGAAGCCTGTTATGTATCTCTGCTACAAGGCGCTTGACAAGAGTGCCACAGGAACATAGAATTGCCATTTCCTTGGCATCCCGGGTGTAATTTTACTGCCTTTTTCACTACGTAGTGGATCTAGTGGAGGGCCTTGTCCATGATTATATAAATTAGGATTGATACCTTTAGTTGTTTGCCCTTTTGTTGGCTCTACTGGTGTTTGAGTAGCAGCAAGGCAGTCACTCTGAAAGCGCATTGGCGCTGTGGTTGAGAGTCGGCAACCGACAAGAATTAGCATAGTAGAAATCCTCACTAATAAATGTAGAGGGTTAAACAGCTGAAATTTTTAGTTATTGCTAGCCGAAAATGCGATTGCCACTAGTATCTACCGATCACTGTATCCATTATCGATGTGCATTTGAACTCTCCTCGTTCTTCCACCAAAGATCTACACATCTCAACAGAAATGTATATTTCTTGGAGTACAAGGCGAGTTACTCGAATACAGACATGTAATACCCTTCAGACGGATTACCTCGTTAAGTCCATAACGAAACGCATGAACATTCAATATTGTCTAATGTGTTTATGTGGGCAGCAGTGACACAGTGTGATTACAAAAACGTTGTGTCATCCATATTCAGTATTTGTTTAAAGTTCGTCATGTACCTGTGTTTCGGTTTCCGACAGTTCCTCCTGAAACGTTGTCTGCAGTAGAGCATCGGTCTTGCTAGGTGTGGTAGCGACGTCTTTCTCATTCCCCTCCTCGTCCTCGTCTTCTTCCTAGATTGATGAAAGTTTTCGGTATTGTATAAGAGAGAGAATATTTTATTAATGACTCCGGGAGATGTTAGCCTGGTTAATGGCCTGGCTTGCTACTCCAGGTGTTTAGCGGTGATTATGATATTTACAATGATCAACAACACGTACATGCAGTCACACTTACTCACACACTCATATATACATATATACACTATACGCAGTTTACAGCGTTTCGTTGAGGCATGTTGCCCTTAGAAACGTTATTGTATAATCGTATTGTATAAAAATGCGCAGTAGTATATGGAATAAATGCGCGAACGCGGTCAGTTCTACCTTCCAGTCCGCCATGACATAATTACTGTCGACCGAGTGCATAGCCGGAGATTGTGAAACTTTATCGATAAGGGCGCGTCCTTTTCACTCTATCGTCAGGGACTTGAAGAGCTGCTAGTGATATTGCTCACTGGCGCGAACTACGGCCGTGACAACTCCGCCCCCACCCCCCCTTTGCTGTCCTGTATGAAGCTTGCCTGAATACACCGGACTGTCATAATTACCGGCCTAAAGTTCTTACCCTTCCTGAATGAAAAGGGTTATGTGCTATTAAAATGACCGCTTTAAATCTTCAGTAGGTGTTGATCACATAGCCTCTTTTGTCTCCAAGTGCTCTGGCTTAGTTTTCACACGCCTAATACCACCACAAGCCATCTTCCAATGAAGTCCTCTGCTGGCAATGCATTATAGAATAGTGTAATTATATTACCTTTCCTATTTCTAAACTAGAAGAGAAGCTCAGGGGAAGATGGAGGCTTCAATCGGTGAACAGATCGCTAAAAACGATGGAGAACAGGGAATGACGCTGGAGCCAACGTTTTGACAAGTGGACTTGTCTTCGTCAGGATGCCGTCAGGTGGCCGTCCTGAAGAAGACAAGTCCACTTGTCGAAACTTTGGATCCAGCGACATTCCCTGCTCTCCATCGTTCTTAGTGATCGGTTGATCGTTTCTTATTTCTAAGAAATTGCACTCTAACTAGATACAATGGCATTGACGTTCCACACAGCTCATATAAAAACGTTAAAATATGGTGCTTATTAGAGCGGAATCTCGTTGATATGATCTTCACGGAAACTGGAAAATAATTCGTGCCATTCAAAAGTCGTATCACCCGTGTGATGATACATTGTCCCTATCGGGTGCTGGATGAGGAGAAAAAAAAAAGGTATTTTGCTGAAAAACGTATTAAGCGGGCTCGCATCAACGAGGTTGAACTTTTTGAAATCGCTACATTGCTATGTTGAAAGATTTGTAGTAGAAGTCACGGGCTACAGATACTTGGTGGAATTTGGGATGTACTTCAGAAATAAAAATAATGTAAGGAAAGCAATCCGAGAAACACCAATAAATAAATTTCTCACAGTGTACCTGAGTTATAGAAAACAAAACGAAATAGAAACACAAAGAGAAAGCGCAACATAAATATGCAGAAAACAAGTGCACAAACCATAACGGAACTGTAACGGCGGCGAGGTAGGGAAAAATTGGAGTGGCCATCGCTACACGACTCTTCCTGCGTGAAAGAATACGCAAAACAACAATAATAAAACATAAAGCCCAACTATCTATAACACAGAAAACAAGAGCACTAAAAACGAAACATAATACCGTAACAGTCGACAATCTTGTGTTCAAGTGTGGGGAAATACTCACTGAGACATGCGTCCTTGCTACGAGCAGCGTGAAGTCGGGCCTCTGTTCTGAGAATAACACTATAGCTTGGTCTCGACCTAGAACGTCCGTTCCATTAACCTGTAAAGATATGCGGAACGAGTTACAGTCGCCCCACAACGAAACCATCCGAGAGTCTCAAAGTTTTCGCAAACTTCGCAGCGTTTGTGGATTACCGAGTCGACTGGAAGCGAAAACGCGCACTATCATGGTCGGGTGGTGGCGCCAACTGGCGACGCAGAGGTCAATTAACCGAGACCTGTTATTGAGGTAACACCAGCTTATTCTGTTCCACCGCTGGTGTGAATTGGCAGAAGCGTCGCAATTGTGAACATGTCGCCATTTATTTAAGCTCACCTAAAGACACTGCAATCAGATTAGGTATTTTGCGATGTCGCCACCATCGTCAGGTGACCTGGCATTATGCAAAAGCCACTTCACGGACCAGGCTTCCAGCTCTTTAATAGCTCTTTAATAATTTGTGCAGGTAGTGTCTTTTCAGCTCAGTGTTCAGCTGGAAACTTCAGTCTTGCAGTCTTTCGGTTTTGAAAGACGCTGTTCGTGCCCACAAGTCACTGATGTAAGCAGGTAAATCCAGATGTAACAGCTCAGCTTTTATTTCTGAAGCACTCGCACTTAATTTTTTTCCCCACAGCACCATTTTGTATTACAGAGTAGCGAGCAATAGTAAGAATCGTGACCTGTAGCCGTGCACCTTTAACATTAAGAATAAAAGCAATAAATCGGAATACTAACACAGATTTTAAACATGATTAGTTTACATCTTTAAAGAACTGCAAGCGCTATGGTTAACTTGAATTTCAACTTATAACAACGTGCTTTGCGTTTAGCCAATTATAAAGCGTGCACTATACACGATCTCTGACGAAGAATATAACGCCGCTAATAATTACACGTCAGGTTTCGTCCCATCCTGGTGAATGAGTGCTATTATTAGCTTTGAAATCTTACTTTTTCCTTATCAATATTGTCTCTTCCTATACGAGGAAGTGATACCTGTCTACGCATGTGCACCGGCGAGGAAAGCAGTGAGAGGGCGATATTTTATTCACCTGGAGGATTTGGTCGCCCTCTTGTAGTCTACCGTCTTTCGCAGCAACGCTTCTTGGATCAATCTGTAAACAGATAAAGTGGGCAAAAGGAACAGGGTCAGAGCATACATGCAAACGAACGATCTTTCCTTACACAATTTCGCCTCGTGTTTAAGCGTGATCTATCCTCTTGGCTACACGGTCATATTGTTGTCTATATTTGATGACAGACCCCGGTCATCATAGCGCCGCGATTATTGGCGACTGGCAGGTTCACATTGTCAAAGTTAAGCTTCGCTGAGACAGTCTGTTGTCCTTCATTTCATGCTGTTTCATTCTGCAATACGAAGGCGCAATTTTTTTTAACGAAGACAAGATGACTTTTGACCTCATGTTTTACATAGTACGCCACCTCGAGAGTGCGAAGCTGACAAGAAAAAAAGAAAAGCCTCTTGTTCTACCTTACGCCATTAGGAATGCCAGTGTCCCACGTCCTTGCCACGCACTCACCTCGCCTACATAAATTTCCGTCTCTTGTTCATCAGGGTCACCATAGCAGAGGGTGAGTCCAAGCTTCTCGTTTCCATTCCTGATTAGCGTGACCTCCTGCGGAAAGGAGATGTATTAAATGAACAATAAGTAAGCGAACAAGTATTCGCACTCCATCCATCCATCCATCCATCCATCCATCCATCATCATCATCATCCATCGATCCGTCCGTCTGTACATACATACATACATACATACATACATACATACATACATACATACATACATACATACATACATACATACATACATACATACATACATACATACATGTATGCTACACTAAATACCTCATATTCGATGTCGTAGCCATCGTCTTCGTCCTGGTCTTCGTTCCTACTTGGCGGACTCAATGGAGGAGGTGGTATGCTTAATCTGAAAAAGAAAATGAAGTTATACTTTGTTAATCTCTAGCGTGTTCCTTTAAAAGAAAGATCCACACCGACGTCGTGTGCCTGTTGCATTGTGAATATACGCACATTTTTATCTCACTGGTATTAAATATTTATTAATATTTTTAACGCGTTCTTTAACATGAAATGCCACCCGTTCCTTTTCTCAGTTATATTACGGATATCACAGGCAATTAAAAATGCTCCGTTACATCGCACTTAAAGGCAGCTCATAGCGGCAGTCAAGCCATAAATATATACCACAGGCACAAAGTCCGTTCAATAGCATAGCGAACGTTGGCGTATAATACAGCGCATTCGCGTGACATCATTCATCCTGCCATAAAATATAGTCACACAGTGGAGAATGCGTTGACACGTATGCTACACATAGGTACGAAGTACAGCACACCAGTCAGTGTTAAGTTCGAACGGGCTTAGTAGGTACTTTCGCGTTTGTTAATTTCTTTAAATCCGAAATCTTGCACTGTACGTTTATTACAGTACCATAGTGTAGGGACAGCCTTCCAAAAGTGTTTGCGGTAGTAGTTTCGTATATCACACAACTGTCTCTCTGCTTACAGTCCCTAAGAATGTCTCTTTAATATCTGACTAGTTCCCGAACGTAGGAATGATCTCCTGTGCAAACATACTATGTTGTTGCATAGAATAGCGGCCTATCGCCGAAGCTGTTCCAGCTGTTGCCACCTGATGAAATAAAGGTACAGCGCAAATAAACGCGAACAACGCACCCGTTCGGGAGTAGGGACCCTTCCCACGGAGGCGGCGCCCACCACGGGAATTCGGTCTGCGCCGCGGCGTCGATGTAGCCCTGGGAAAAACCGGAAGGCGAAGCGGCCTGCTTAGCGGCACGGCCTCCGGCGCAACTACTTCCGCTTCCGCCGAAGTCCGACGAGCTGCTTCCGGTTCCGTTACGCCGCTCCCTGCGCAGCACCTCGACGACGATTGGCTCCGAGGCTGCGCGGAACGCCGCCACTGCCTCCTCGTGTGACGCGTTCGAGACGTCTCGGCCATTCACCTGCGCACAGAGCAATGAATATTTGTTAGAATGGAGGCTCCAGGAAGTTTGTAGAGATTATATTGTTGAAATGAGCGTGCTTTAGGATGTTGCGAACGAAGACGAAAGGAAGTGGACGATACGGGCGAGAACTCGCATCACTGATTTATCTTGCATGCGTAAACGAAAGTACAAAAGTGACGCTGTAAGGGACAGGAAGTGTGTGTGTGTGTGTGTGTTCCTTAAAATTTTTGTTATAGTGACTTTTCACTCCACAGATCCGCAGCAATAGGTCCACAGAATCGAAGAAACGCTCCTTCTTGAAGAGATTGCGTATCTAGAAACTATACAAAATAAAGAAACCAATGATGCCAAAGGAGGTTTCTTTATCTTCCGTGGATGTCGCTGCGGACGCTTCCTGCTTACGTTGCGGAAATCGTAGACACGCGAAACGGAAGCGCCACGATTTGGCGCATTTCGCCGATTCTCCCGCATCCGATCTCCGCAAAGACGCGAAACCAGCGGACCGTGTACTGGGAGCGGAAGGCTTAGCACGTCGCCAACACGCCGAGCCGGCAGAGAGGTAGAAATGTATAAAAGAAGAAAGAACAAGCACATTGAAAGCAAATAGAAAACGCATAGAAAAGGAAAGCAGTATGGAAAAGGAATGCAGGCAGCACAATCTGCTATAACCACAAGACACGACGTTGTACAGAAAAGAGGAGAGCAGTAGCGAAAACGAAGAAACGACCAGAGGCAACAGAACGAATCGGGCTTAACGCATCGCAAGCGTGAACTGAAAATCTCCTAGAGAAGACAGGGGAAAAAATGGGGAGGGGAGGGAGGTAGGGACGGGGAGGGGATAAGTGGCAGAAGGTAAGCGCCGTTGTTTGCTACAAACAACTGCGTAACAACGGTAGGCGTAGCAAGATGTGCAAGTCATTGAGACGAGAAAAAGAATATTGTAAGCAAAGGCAGGAGAAGATGGCTTCAGAATTCGTTTTCGAGAGACCGCGTTTTTTTTTCCGCAAGAAGCTTTCCTCTTCTTCGGGGAAACGCAGCAGCGTCAGCAACAAGCTTGCATGTTCGAATTCTTTCATTGTTTTTTTTTTATTGCCTGGAGAGGGCTTAAACCGTACTAGGGAATGAAAAATGCAACGTTGTATATGTTTTGATATTTACATATAGAATGTGCGGTACTTTTTAAGCGACCAGCAGCGGTAACGTGGTAAAGTGTAAAACGAAACTATACAACCAAACAGGAACATTGAAAACGCAACGCCTCTTATCGCGGAGACCGTGGAAAAGCAAGAAAGGAGAGATGCTAAAGGGAGATCCGGAAGGCGCGCGTCTGGGCCGCAATGGCAAAATAGTAATGGAGGGATGAGGAATGGGCAGAGAGCGAATAGACGAGTGATATACAAATACTCACTGTCGGCATCGGTGGTCTACGTGCGCCATCTTTAGGCGAGCAAATTCAAATACGCCTCGGTGACACGTAGGAAAAGCGCGGGGCTGTGGCGAGCACGCAGAAGAATGCACTAGGTGGATCTATCTATCTATCTATCTATCTATCTATCTATCTATCTATCTATCTATCTATCTATCTATCTATCTATCTATCTATCTATCTATCTATCTATCTATCTATCTGTAATGCAGAAAAGAGAGAAGGGGGAGGGGGCATAGGAGGTAGAAACTAACCCCAGAAAGAAGAGAAGGTAATATATGCGAGTAGTATGGCCAAATCAATATGTCTACCTGTCTATCTGTCTGTCTGTCTGTCTGTCTGTGATATATAGAAAAGAGAGAGAGAGAGAGAGACAGGGAGGGACAAACATAGGAGGTAGAAACTAACCTGAGGAAGAAAAGGAAGTAATGTATAATATGGTCAAAGCAATATAGAAAAGGAAGCACGGAGGGCTTTCAACAGACAAGAATGAATGCTGCGTAATTTGCGGACAGGGCTGCGAGAGTCTCCTTGAACACGTACGCAGGGAACGAGGCGAAACGCAACATTCTTGGTCTCCGCACTGAAAAGGAAAAGTTAATGGAGATAAGGGAGGCGAAGGGAGAAGTCGGCTGAAAACTCGGTAGTGTGGAGTGAATACAATGGGGAGTGCTGGGTGGGACTCTATAATGATGTTGCCGACGTGTGCAGGAGTGCCTTGAGAAAGTAGCAGCAGTAAAGAAATAAAATTACATATACGAGAAGGGTTGGGAAACATGCGGATAGTTACAAGTGCGGGAGTATAGGCTCTGAGAAAAGGAAGTGAAGTAACGGTAGGAAGTCATTTTTTAGCGCGGCTCTTGGGAGTTTTTCTGGCGTGAAGTACGCCAGAGCTTGTTCTCTACTTCCTGTAAAGGAAAGCATTCTTGAGTTCGCTTTTGCATAACCATTTCGTAAGCTTCTGAAAGCCCTTCGTTATTTTTTATTCATCTGTCTGTTTGGCTGTCTCTCTGTCTGTCGTTTTGTCCTTTTGTCTGTGCACTCATAGAAACGAAAGACCCATGAGACGACCAGTAGCAATGTCTAGGCGAAGTCAGAAAAGTCAGTCAGAAATTATTTTTATTTCATACTATTCTTTGCTATCTTATTGGCTTTTGTCTGTCTGTCTGTCTGTCTGTCTGTCTGTCTGTCTGTCTGTCTGTCTGTCTGTCTGTCTGTCTGTCTGTCTGTCGTTTTGTTCTTTTGTCTGTGCACTCACAGAAACGAAAGACCCATGAGACGACCAATAGCAACGTTTAGGCGACGTCAGGAAAGTCAGTCAGAAATTGTTTTTATGTCATGCCATTCTTTACTATCTTACTGGCTTTTTCCCGTACGTGAGATATATGCCTTGGCAATCGCGAGATCAATACGCGAACCACACACAGAAATCAATCTGCGTTCCAATATGCACAAGCGTTTGGCTTTGCCGCAGCAACACCCTTATAAAGGTGAAGTACCCTTTACAAACGTTGGAGTAATGAAGGTTTCGTAATAGAAGGTAGTAAAACGGAGTTGCCTGGCCGATTGCTCACAGAAAGCTCGTGATTATTCACTCATTAACAATACCAACTATGACTAGAATGTTTGAATATGTTTTCGTGTCGTATTGCTGTCACCGTCTGTGCTGAACAATGACTAGTCCCTGTGCCAGAAATTCGCAGCTGACAATGTGGCTGAATCCAGCGGTGCCGATAAGGCGCCATGTTGTCATATTCCTGTATAGCACCATCCAACTGTGCTTATGCCCGAATGGACCCAGAATAATCATCGATGGCGTCACGAACTAGGACTAAAAAAAAGGAAAGATTGAAAGAGAGAGGACACTGATTATCGATCACGGAGCCTTTGAGATATCGAGTGTGCCACTTTGAAACCATGGTGCTTCTTATTTCGACGGCAGCGCCAGAAAGAAGTGCCTCAAGAGCTTTCATTAGCACTAATATATTACCGCCTTTCTTTCCTCTGGCTTCCGGGCTTTCACTAGGGCAATCATGCTCGGAAGGCAATATCCAGAACTGTACGACGACCGGAGTTTTTATGGAGGGAGTGGCCGCGAGGCGTCCATTAAGAATTTGCTGTGGAAGTGTACGTGGGGATGATGGACGCCGAAGGCCTAATTAGAGCGCAGTGAAAGCTTTAATGGATTCCTCAGGCCGCCTCTTCGCGTGCGGCTCGAGCTTTCTGCGCCTCACCGTCGCTTTGCGAGAGTGAATTATGGCCTCTCCCGAGCACTTCGCGATTTCTGGGGAACACAATGAAAGTGCGGTGTGAAAAGAAAGAAAGAAAGATAGAGAAAGAGAGGAAGAGAGAGAGAGAGAGGTGGAAGAGAATGGAGGTTACGAAGTAAGTTTTTTTTTTTTTTGAGAACAAAAAGGCTGCAACGCATCGTAGAGTCGGTCGATTCGATCGCGTGTCATGTGAATAAGAGTACTCTTTTGGCTTCCGGGTTCCGCCGTACATATGCGTCCTTACTTAATGTGCTAAGGTAGTTCGGTGACTGCGAGCACGTTTCTTCCGCTGCTTGGGCCTCGCGGTTGCGGCGTTACGCAGGCAACTTCGAGCGTGCGGGTTTGATTCCCAAGAAACATGGCCGCAATTCGGTGGGGGCCAAACGCAGAAGCGCCAGTGTGCTCAGAGGTTTAGGGGCGCATAGCAAATAATAATAATAATAATAATAATAATAATAATAATAATAATAATAATAATAATAATAATAATAATAATAATAAAAGCAGACCGTGGAAATTAATGCGAGTTATTCAGTACGCGGCGTATCTCAATGATGCAACACGTTGGCGTGGAATACTTTAAGCTTTGTTCATTAAAAAATTTTACTATTTCCATTTCAGGAGGGAGACTAAGGCATTGAGCCTGACTGTGACCCGAGTTTATTACGCCTTTGCAATATGTTTCAGAGGCCAATAAGAACATAAGGGGAACTTCGCTGCGCCGGAAAGTCGCATCTTTACAAACTGTTCGGGAAAACATAAGCATAAAAAGAATGAAAGAATAAATGGTGAAATTAGATGTCCTCCTTTTCGGTGGTGACGTCTTCTTTTGACATGTGCGCTGATTACGTGTATCTTGCGACGTGCTCAATTTTCAGCTCATTTCTTGGACGTTGTTCACCCACCCCAATATGCCATGTGAATTCTCCGAAGGTGACGATTTAAAAGGAAAAAGAAAGAAAAACGGCCGCAGAACCAAGAAACAAGGCATGAAGGTGGCTTCGTTTTCGAAATCCAATTAGCCTTTCAGTGCGTAATTAATTTATTTCACTTGGCGAGGATAAAAACGATTTTCCTCCGCTTGCGCTTCCTTGCACCTTTCAATATATTAGTGTGCTCAAATATGCATCACCATCGCTTCCGACGCTCCTGTGTAACGTCACCGACGTAACCTGATGAGCATACAAACAGCGCCGCTGCGCGTCAAAGTCCTTTCGACGCTAAAAGGATTACGCCAGCACCTTGGGAGGAAAGTGGGACGCAGATACACGATGGAAGGGAGCCTCCGCTCCCCCGGTGCGAAAGCGAACAGGCGGCGCGTAGTGTGCAAACATATCCGTAACGCTAGAACTGCGAGCCAAGCCAAGCCGAACCGGGCTGTGTTCCGGTGACGACCAGACAGAAGCCAGATCGGGGCTCCCGAAGCCGAAGAAAGTAGATAGGGTCCCGGCATGGCGCATTCGGGCGAATCTGATAAAAGCGTCGCGCTTGGTCGGTCAACATAGTGCAGACACGGAGAGGTCTTAAGAACCCCAAAAAGAGAAAGAAAAAGAAGACAAGCCAAGCCACATCGAAGACCGAAACAAACGGCTCGCTTGTTCTTCCGTTAGCTCTGGAATCGGCCTTGGCTGGCAACAAAGAGGCCGACGGACATTCCTGTTTCCAAGGCATGTATGGTGGTATAGATGACACGCCTTCTTTAGGCCGCTAAGCCTCGTAGAGCCGAGCGGTCCTGAATGCGAGGCTATAGGAGGCCGAAACAAAAGAGCTTTTGTCACAGAAAGAGCTAGAATGCGGTCAGTATAGGAAGGCGTACTTAAAGGCGTACGAAGGGCGACTACTAAGGCGTACTTAAAGCAACGGCGATGAGAAGGCAGTTAGCGGAAAAACAAAACGTCTCCTGCGGCAATGCAAGGAGGAGAAAGTTAATCCGTACGGGGTCTTCGCGAGGCTTAGCGGTCGAGCGTGCAGACGACAGCTCTTGCAGACGACGCCAGAAGCAGACGACGTTGTGAACGGGCCCCGACTGTGGTGTTTGTATGCGCCACCAGTGAAGCCAGGGCGTCGCGCACAGGAAGGCACTTATCGATCGCGCATGCGCCCTAAGCTCGCCGTAGGGCTTCCGAGCAAGGGGGGTCGACTCGTTCTTGAAGTTGGGGCGTCGTATCCAGACTCTGTACTGAAAGTGGAATAATTGCCCCCTGAGCACGGTGACGCCAGCCGCCTCAAGAAGCGATGAATGGCCGGGTTCCGAAATAGCCGACGAAGCAAGGAAGAGGTTTCGTAAGAGCGCTTTTGAATAGCTGGAGTACGTGTAGTCCGGGCAATGTGACGACATCGTGTTCTGTGTTCCGGAACAAATTATATTTTACTAACCGAAGAAAAATGAACGTCAGAAGTCGAGTCACGACGGCCGCGAGAGCATGTACGTTGCAGTGAACATTCTTTCGCAAGTCCACGTTGGCCTGAAATGCTTACGACACTCTTACAAAATCTTATCCATTTATTTTAGGCGTCTTCCGAGCATGAAACGTATTTCACAATGTCACAATTTCTTCACAAGGTTTTCAAACTTTGAACATAGCAAGGCTCTCATCAATTCACGTGTGTTTTTGAAATCAGCTCGTCATTTATCGCCGCTTCACAAAGAAGAAGAAGAAGAAGAAGAAGAAGAAGAAGGGATGTAGGGACGGGGTGAACCGTACTGCTAGAGTACTCAGGATAGCCTTTGATCATGTCGAGTTTGTCATTGCGTAGCTAAATCTGAGTAGAAGAATGTTATTGGATTTCGTAGATGTGGAAAGACGAAGCGGAAAACCTACACATTTCGTAGACATGTAGATGTGTAAAGCAAACGCAGCTGCGACCTTACGCTCGACAGCGAAATGTCAGTTCCCACAACGGTGGCTCCACTTTATTTCAAACGAGCTGTCACAGCAATGACGATATCGAAGGAATCAGCCGTTTCACTTTTCCTGTTCACTATTGTGTGGCTGGATCTCAAAGCCACATGACCTTATTGCGCGAAATGGCGAGCCCAACCTCACCGAACATGGAAGAAAGCAAAAAATAAATAAATAAATAAATAATAATAATAAGCTAGGAGAAGGCCTGACGTGACAGTCTTGAAGCCTAGTCATAAAAGACATTTACAGGAGAGAATTATGGGATATGGGTCCCGGTCACATGCAGGCAAGCGGTAGAATAACGCACGGCCAAGTGCCACTAAAGGCTACCGCTTCCAGAGAACCTCGAGCAGTCCGGAAACTATATGAAGGGCCTAATCCTGTAGGAGAGGCACAGGTCACAGGTGTCAGGGGAGGTTTGGCTTGCCGCTGCTAGCACGATCACGTGACGCCGCCTTTCAATTATTTTTCTTTTTTCTTTATTTGCTTCTCCATGACACCACAGAAACCGCAAAGAAGGGAGTAATGATGGTGGCGTGTATGCAGAATACCGCGCTGTTCTACCAGTGAGTAACAAGTGTTCTCCAGCGCCATCTAGAGTGGAGACCATAAAAGGAGGCGCACGGGCTCCTCGAGGACGGATCCTCGCGCGGTGCGTCGGAGGAAATGGAGCCGTAAAAATTAATCCTCTGGTGGTCGGCCGGCCGGCTGTAACGGCGCTAAGCAGTTCCGGCTCCTTGCTAGTTCGTGGCCATCTTACGCAGACCAAGCTATTGCCCTTTCCGGGGTGATGTTTATCTTTCTGGTGTTGTTTTTTTTCTCCGTCTTGTCTTGGCAACTCTGTCCTCTTAGTTTTCACTAATGGACCCGAGTCCCGGACGTAGCGCCTTCTGAGCTCTCGACGTCTTGTTGGTATAGAGCTTCGCTTGAGTTAAAGAACCACTCCTAATAAGTGTGACGTACCCTCGTATCTCTATCCTGCTTCGTCAACAACAACAAAAAAGATCCAGGCCTGCGCGGAACCGCAGGACAGTGACAGCGTAAGCTGGGGGAGCGACGTTCTTAGAGGACATTTTAAACGCTTGAGGAAACTGGTGCAAGTAGAGGTGATAGATATCCTCTGCTCCATAACTCTTATCATTTCGCCAAGTAGGGAAGTATCCACTATGCAATAATTACTGCGGTATTGTAACGTGCGAATCTGTATAACTGCACATCTTAGAGAGTCTCTTGGCGTCGTTGTCCCGAGAACGAACCGAACTCTCGGCCCGGCGTCGACGGCGAGCTGCGGTTTGGGCTTCTCTCTGCACAGCTGTCTGTTGTGCCCGACGTTGCCTTGCTGCAGCCGCGCGCGTAGGAGGCGCCATCAGAAGGCGCCATCAGGTATATCGAAGAGCCAAGTCAGTTTGCTGTCGGTTCTGCGCACGTCGCCTGCCGCATGACGCATGGCACGATACGACACGATAAAGGGCAGCGCTTCGTAATCATGGTGAGGGAGAAGTTGAAGAAAAGTGTTTCATAATGATGATGTTGATGATGTCTCTGTAATGGGTTCAGAGCTAGAAAGCATGCAGCCCTGTGTTCTTTCAAATGATTCCTCGAACTCGTTATGCAATCCCCTTTCCGCGACGTGTAGTGACGTATTATTATTCTGTCACGTAACATTACATTTGTTAATGCGATTATTCGGCAGACGTTATACCCGTTTAGGTCCTTTAGCGAAAACTTTTCAAGCACTGGCGTAGATCAGTGGTAGAATGCTCGACTGCCATGCAGAGGGTGTGGGTTCGAATCCACGCAGAGGACAAGTTGGAATCCTCCTCGGTCCTGGTTATTTTGAGGGGCGAAGCTCCTTAAGGTTTTGGTCTGTCCGTCCGTTGTAGCGCGTTACCTACTAGGAACGCGATACCAGGAGCGCTACTTCGATGCACGTGCTACCAGCCCGCAAAGAAGGAGAACGCACCCTCACCCGCGAGAGACAAGCTTGACGCAGGCAGCGTCTCCTAGCGAGTTTCTTGATTGAAAAAATTACAGCATATCCACGGTGTAGCGAAACGTCGGGGCCGTAAATGTTAGACGCATCGGAAGGTCAGGAAGACGAAGAGGCGTGGGAGCCACTCCGCGCAGGCAAGCGATGAAGAGTCGACACAGGGAATTGGGAGAGCACTCATTGGGGGGTTTATTTAGCTAAGACATCTTGAAGTTGGAAAACACACAGGGCAAAAATTATACAACATAGAAAATGGTATCATACCCCGTCTGCCTGCCGGACTGCTGCCCGGTGGTGCCGAGCGTCATGGTCTCCGAGTCCGCTCTCCAAAAAAAGGCCAGTGTCGCCGGTTAAATAGCACTTTTCATCACCCACGGCAACACGAACGTCTCGGAACACCACTGCCTCCCACCAATAGGAAAACGGCTTACACGGGCCAGTCAGGCAGGTCGAAGGTAACGATGCTCTACGAGCTTTTATGATCGCGTGCATCCGGCCTTGCCACAAAACTAATACAAACAATGCTTTCCGGAAACTGGCCGCGACGCACACACGTGCTCTTCATTTTCGGTGCCCCGTCACCCGGAAGGCTCCCTGCGGTGCGCGGGCTCGTTTACCCGAGCACCCCTTCTACAAAAGCAGTCGGAAAAGAAAAAAGAACAAGAAAACATTCTACGCGACGCGGTCTTCGCGACAACGGAGTGAATGATGATGAGTGGGCGAAGCTCGGGATGTTCATCGTAGATTGTGCCGAGTTCCGGATTAATTTAGTTAACGCGCACGCTACGAATCCTCATGGTTCAACTATACATAAGTGAAATCTCCCACCGGCACTTCATTGCAAGTCAAGATCCAGTGCATATATATATATATATATATATATATATATATATATATATATATATATATATATATATATATATATATATATATATATATATATATATATATATATATATATATATATATATATATATATATGGGTTGCCGGTGAACGCTTCTCCAACGCGAGCAGTCGGTATTTCTCAATCAAGAAACTCGCTAGGAGACGCTGCCTGCGCCAACGTTGTCTCTCGCGGGTGAGGGCGCGTTCTCCTTCTTTGCGAGCTGGTAGAGCGTTTCCATAGCCAACGCGCGCCTTTCGCTCTCTCTCTGTCTCTCTCTCACAAGACAGCAGAGGCACGCGCCGGGAGAGAGAGAGAGAGGCACGCGGGTTGCGCCTGACGACTGACGCCTGACGCGGGACAAGGTTAGACTAAGAGGAGCTTCGCCCCTAAAATGCCGACTGCTCGCGCTAGAGAACCGTTCACCGGCCACCCATATATATATATATATATATATATATATATATATATATATATATATATATATATATATATATATATATATATATGCACTGGATCTTGACTTGCAATGAAGAGCCGGTGGGAGATTTCACTTGTGCGCAGTTGAACCATAAGGATTCGTAGCGTGCGCGTTAACTAAATTAATCCGGAACTCGGCACGATCTACGATGAACATCCGGAGCTTCCCCACTCATCATCATTCACTCCGTGGATATGCTGTGAATTTTTTTTCTAAAATTTGCGCGATAGCAGTTATGGACACAGGCGGCGGCGGCGGACAACCACGGCGCCAAAAAACGTGCCCGTGTTGTGATCTCATAACAGCTTACGCTGTAAAACAGCAACGACAATAAAGGCAAACATGACCCATGATTTCCCCTACGAAACTAAGTGTGACCAGCTTCGTATCACGTCACCGACGTTGCCGAATCCGGCCATCTCGGAAGGTTCAGTGGCAGGCTGCATAGAGATGACGATGACATTCATCCGCATCGCTGTTGACTGGTGGTGGCGACAAGTAAGCGCTCAGCCTGGTGCGTTACAATCAGCTGTTATCGTGTCTATTGCATTGATTGATTGATTGTTGCGGTTTTACGTCCCGAAACCACAAAATGATTGCGAGAGACGCCGTAGTGGAAGGCTCCATAAAAAAAACTTGGACCATCTCCCCGAAGGGAACCCTGATGGGATGCGAAGCAGCAGCGTTCCGCATGGGTGGCGTCACGGGTTGAACGGCGCTAACGCGGGTTCTGGAAGAAGTTTGAAGCGAAACTCGGTGTGGCGTTTACCGGTGTAAACGTTTGTTTGAAACGCAGACACGGGAGGCGAGCGGGCGTTGGAGCCGGCAGCTGCGGGCGTTCCGGCGGGTGAGGGAGAGAGTGACGTACGCGCGCACCTGCGAGGGAAGCGTGCGAGGGGAGCGTGACGTCAACGCCCAGCTGCGGCGTGACCTACTTGGCTCCGCTGCAACACCAGCGCCGAGGGAAGCGCATTGCCTCGCGCTTGTGGGTTCGGAGGGACAGCGTTACACAGGCTAGTCAAAGAGCTGCTTCGCATCTTAAAATTCCGACTACCTGGTGGTTCTTTTGACGTGCACTGACGTCGCATAATACAAGTGCCTCACCATTTCGCCTCCATCGAAATGCAGCGGCCGCGGGCAGTAAAAACTTTAACACCATTATTACTACCTAAAGCACGTAGGATTGTTTGATGGCTGACGCTCTCATGTTTAAGCAGCGATATTGGATACCAGGTGCGGAAACGTACAGCCCTCTATTTACGTGACTCTTTCAGTAGCACTGATAAATGGTCGAGTTGGCACATATTCATGATTAAGAAAACGGCGCAGCACACACAAACGACAGACTAAAGATTCGTGCCGTCTTCGTGGCTTCTTCTTCTTTGAGTATCTCGTTTGTGTGTGTTGCGCCGCTTTCTTAATCATGAATACGTGATTCTTTATTGGAAGGAAAAAAATCACGCCTGGTTGAAGCCGACTACAAGTGCTTTCAATAAATTTTCATAGCTGCGGCGGTCAAATTCCGGTATCATATTCTTTTTCTGTCCACGCCAGACGGTCAGAATTATTACAAACCATTACGGAGGCATTGCCGTTGTCTACAATGAATTATTGCAGCAGTAAATGTAAGGTTCTCCCCAAGAGGGCAACGGAGCCGGGTTGGGGCTGTAAAAGTTGTTTACGGTGTACATCTCTACGTGACAGCTATTGCTCGTCGCAAACTGCTTCCAGTAGGAGGTAGTACTCACGAACATTGCCAAAGGAAACTTGCGTGTGTACACTTGCAAGCGTCCTTCAAGGTCAGACGCTGATGTCATAAGCCGCAGTGCATGAATGAGAATATGCCAGTAGCCTGACTCTCATCTCTATCTTATAATAAGGTCCATAGCGATAGACAATAGTGTTCATACAGTGTGATCTCAGCTCATCTAAAGGAAAACGACGTGGAGAAGATACGCCGGTTGCACGGCAAAACAGCCAACAAAGAATCCCAGCCGAGTGCATTTACACGGCAGCTTCGCTCGTTCAGTCGGGCTCGGAAGTGTCTCTTAACTAAACTCTCCTCACTCTTCCTTTGGGTGATAGGTCTAAAATTAAAAAGAAAGACTGAAGCAACGAGGGTGCGCTACTGTTCGCGGAAAACACGCCGACAATGTGCCGACATGCTGTCCCAAAGTTGAGCAATAAAAAAAAATAAAAACAACTCGAGGAAGCGTAATACAGCTCAAGCGAGCGCCGAGTCGTTGGGACGAGAGCGACTTCCTTTCTGTTTGCCGGCAAAACAGCAAAGACATCCCTCCATTTGACACAAGTGGGGCGTTTCACGGTGTCTCCACGTTAGTTTGTGCTTGCGTGACGGGGTCAGCTATGTAGTGAGGGGGAGCGAAGGGGGGGGGGATGCGGCCAGAAGAGTAAACTGCCCGCTATCAACCCTGGCCTCCAGAGATCGTAAAGCGCAGCGCCCAGATATAGACGCACAAAAACAAATATAGCCGACGCCCGTAGACAAATATAAAAAAGAAGCATCTGATAGTGTGAGGCTTAAGGGCAGGGTCGTCTTCTGCGAACTCAAAGGAAGTCTAGGTCGCCGGAGAGACGCCTTTCTTTTATCCTCGAAAGGTTCGTAGTCCCAGCGAAGCCGTGCGATAAGGGAGAGACAAAAAACCTCCTCCCGGATAACCTCGAGGAAAGAACAGTTTACGAGTGTGCTACCGCCACAAGGGGGTGGGCGACCTGTCCTGTACAATTTGTAGATTATCGCTTGTACCCTGCTTTATTGTACGAATGGCATGTCCCGGTGCGTGTACGCTGCATGGCCTTTTATTTTTTTCGTTTCCGGTTGTACTTCATGTTTGCCGTTTCCTTCTGTATGGCGCGCGATTTGAAATTGCGTTGTTCGATTACTTCAGCGTTGCGAGGAGCTACTAGAAGCGGTAAGGATAACCCACCGCGATATAGCTTAGGGTGGTATAGCTTAGTGGTTAGGGTGTTGACTTGCTAAGCCTATAGAGGTCGCGGGATCGAGTTCTGAACACAGCGGCAGCACTTTAGTGCGGGTGAAATGCATAAATCCGTGTACTTAGGTTTAGCTGCATGTTAAAGATCTCTAGGTGGTCAAAATTACAGCCGTCATACCGTGGTCTTGGCACGTAAAACGCGATCAAATACTACATGCTTACTGCATTTCTTCAATAATACCTGTCCCCGGCCTTAATCCGTGAAGTTTAGAAACGACTTTTAAAGAAAAGCTGCCGTTAAACATATACTACTACTACTACTACTACTACTACTACTACTACTACTACTACTACTACTACTACTACCACGACGACGACGAAAGCACCTACTGCTGCCAGTGCTGTGCTAGCGCTATCTCCTGGTTGTCTGTTTACTCAGACGAAGACAAATCCAAGTATCGAAGCGTTGGCTATGTACGACCGTTTCCTGATCTTTATGGTTTGAACGGTCCGTTAAACACCAAACGCGGTACGAAAAAAAATGTCGATTAAGGTTGCACTGAGCCAATTTCGTGCCCAGTTCTACCGTGCCTGTAAAGTATTAACCATTCGGTTAAAGATAATCTGCTCGTCTAACGTTAACGCCTAGTTAATGTAAGCAACCGGAACATCAAGATTACAAGAGTTTCAACGCCATGCAGTCGTCAAATATTTAGCACTGAATCAAACACATAAGCAAATACAGACAACGCAGGACATTCCTTAGGTCATTGTGCACAGCTACTCTTAATTTCTGACGTAAAGCAATAACGACTAGCTCATTTTACTGTGCCTGCTCTCAAAAGCGCTGAGGCGATACCTTAGGCAACGGCTACCTCTGAAAAGCAAGAAAGTAAAGAGGGGGAAAAAACTATGTACAATACTAAGGAAAGAAAGCAAACGATGGAGGATGTTAACTTTCTAACGACGCCAACTGGTGATCTAACTGTGAGAGGCTCGCGCCAACCCCGAAAAATATCAAAAACATCGCGACAGCGCGGCGGACTTCAAAAGGAACCTCAAGACTCCTTGCGTGTGTCGTCTCAAATGCCACCCCCGCCCCCCGCCGTCTCATCGCTCCGCATCTCCTCCGGTTTCTGGGAAGCTTTTTGATCCCAATACGCCTGTAGCTGACCTTGGGTGAACCCCCGAGGCACTACTAAAAAGAGAAAAGAAAAAGAGCATAAAATTGGGCAAAAAAAATTACTCCAACACCGCTCATTAGTAAGGGGAAACACGTTCCTTCTGTACCAGCAGATTGAGACCTCCACGTCTTGACTACGCTTCAATTTCAGTGTTTTTTTCTTTGATTCATTCTTTTACTTACTTCTTTTTTTTCTTTCTTTCCTTTTTCGTACGCAGCACGACCCGTTATAAAAGAGACGCATCTCTGACGACAGCCTGCGGGCCGCCAGAGATATACCTACTGCATCGCTGCTTGACATTCTTCAGCTTCTTGGTTCATCCTTTGCTGGTTCTTCTTTTCTTTTTCCTTTAATGAACAAGCATATGTCTGCACGTGCATGTGTCATCCTAGATCCCTGCTGCCCTTACGGCGGTTTAAGCTGTACGTGTGTGCTGTAGTTGTTTCTTCCTATTTTGTTTCTCTAAGCAAGAAGCTTGTTCTCGTCAGATCCGGTGCATGCAACCATGTCCCGTTGCGTGCGTGTGGGCTTTTTTTTTTTTTCTTTAACAGCC